>PVKN010033386.1:0-12025 GCA_004027915.1 Capromys pilorides
TGCTGAAATTGTATTGAGGAAACCAGACTCTCGTGCATGTAAGATAGAACAGTGCGTCTGCGTATGCCACACACAGCCTGCCAGGTATGTTCCACGCGCAGAGGGTGGCAGAGACCACTTGAAATTACCCCAAGAACCCAAGATGCCTGATAACGAGCGCGTGGTGCTTAATTATTTCTGTTTAGTTACCATGTCATGGAAATAAAAGCAGGAAAATTGTAGGAAGTCAGAACTATTAAAGTACAATGATTGAAAATTTCTGTTAAGCTCAAAATCCAGTCCAGCGTGAAATTTTAACCAGGATAGCTTGATGCGGCCCCGGGAAGCTACAGTTCCCACAGAGTCCCTGTGGTGGAAGAGCCTTCCGCTAGGCAGGAGCCACCCGGCTTGGGACCGAATCTCCGTTGTGGGAATGTCCCCTTCCTCCGCTTCAGCGTTTCTCCACCTCTGTTTTGGGTCCTGCAGTGGTTAGAACATGGTTTGTCTTTAAAAGTTCCTGTCCTGGAAGCTGGGCCCCTTCTGTAGCCTTGTGGAGGGAGCTGGAGGCTGAAGAGAAGCCCAGGGAGGCCAGCAGGGCTGTGGGAGCGTTCCCTGAAGGAGTTAGCGTGGCTGACGGGGCCTCTATTAATTACTTACAAGGCGGTTGTTCTGAAAGGAAAAGACCGGGCTGCCCTCTCTGCTTTCCATCTCACGTGACTTCAATGCACACCCGGGCCCTGCCACTGTGACCTGCCACGGCCTCCCCAGAAGCTGGAAGCCGAGCAGCAGAGACCGCCTGACCTGAGCTCGGGCCCCTGGCTGGACTCCAACTCTCCTACTCGATGCGTTACAAAGCCGCAGTTATTTTACTCTTAACAATGGACAAGCATCCTTAAGCGGCCTTTCTGTGCCTTAGGTTGAGCGGCAGATCTAGCGCAGCACGGGGCTCTATCTGAGCAGCACATATTTCCGTGAAAATTTAATTTCCTTCTGTTATCCTAAGTTCAAATTAAATAAATCCCGAAACAATCCGTAGAAGTCTCATTTGCAAATCTTTAACAATCCCACTACTTGATGTTAATAATTATTCAGTACATAAAATATCCACCTTCTCCCTTGCCAATGAGTGGACTGGAAGAACAGTGTGTGTTCAGCCAGTTTCACTGAGATCCCTGGGTCAAGAGAGAGCGTCACCAAGAGCGGCAGTATTCTCTAACTTGGCAACCAGGGGCACATTTTAGCCTCTTTCTTCCAAAGCTCTCTAATGCTAAGAATAACTGCTGGCTAACCAAATTCTGGTTAAAATGCTTCTTAAATATTCATCTGAAATCCTATGATTTAGGCAACTTTTTCACTTGGAGAAATACAGTACATATGATCAGCTACTAAGCCAACGGAATTAAAGAAGCGAAATTTTCCTAATGGTCCCAATAGAATTACTCTGCTACTCCAGCAGAGTAGCTGCATTTATTTTCCCTGAAAGGAATGCATGGGCTTTAACTTATTGGTTTTGTAATGGTAATGGACTCCCTATTGGCTGAAGCAGAAGAAATTTAATTTAGTTAAATTAATGTTAATAGTCCATAATAATGCTTATAGTTCATCTTTCACAAATCCCCAGACCAAAAAATTAAATGAAGATACACCTAAGCTATGGTTTTCCTCTACAGGACAACCTAAGGAAAACAATCTACGTAAAGACGTCTCAAATTTGTGTAAAAATGTAGGCACGCTGGTGAGAGGCCCGAGTGAGCCAGGTGCACCCCAATGCAAGGGAGCAAGAGATGAATCTGAGACCGGGGGCCAGATGGCTACAAAAGCTTGGTCCTTATCATTTCTCACCCTGCTGAGCTGTAGCACGCTGAAAGATTGATAAAAGTTACTCAAATATTGCTCTGTCCTCAGCATTATATTACCCATGTCTCTGCACTAAGACAAGAATCTAAAGATAAGAGCTAGCGCACCTGAAAGAAACAGGTTTACAAATAGAATGGCCCTCTGTGCATATCCTGGTCGTACTCAGAGAAAACGCCTATGCTGAAGAGCCACAGACTGAAACCTGATCAGGGGCTCATTGTTGTGTCTGACAGGGTTGCTCTCTTCTGGTTCAGATAGGAACAAAAGACAGAGCCGGCCCCTCTTTCTCTGCAGAGCTGGCCTGAATGTTGAAGCAGAGCAGGCATCCGGCTGTGTGTGTGACGCTCAGCAGCCTGAGTACTCCCTGCAGCAACTACCAAAGTCTTCTGAGGCTTGTTCTATCACTGATGTCTAAAACGTGACCAGTGGCAATTCATTCCATCAGGTTGTTCTTTCCTCTGTAAAATAAACACACACTGCAGTAGGACTATAATGTTGTCATTTATTGTTTATCAATGCCCCATTAACTTGACGTTTTCCATTGTACCTGTCCGCTGAGAATAGATACATTGAGGGAGACGTAAAATTCGAAGTGACGGATTCAGGTGTTCAGGAAATTATCCAGCGATCTGACAACCGAACCCCAGGTAGAAAGTGAGATATATGTATTGAACTAAAGTATAAGCTGAGACGTATGTACTGCATGCCCTACTGCTGTTCATCCTGTAGCTCGTGCTACAGAGTGATCTCCAATTCTCCCATTGTCTGTAGTAAAAATGCACTCAAGAGCTCATCTATCTTCATCTCCAGCTTTTACACTAGCTCCTTTTCACCTGGGCCTTGGCTCCTAGCTTCAGCGACTCCAATCGGCCTCACCAATTCCACACTGCGCCACAATAGCTCAACAATGTTTGAGTTTCACAGTGTCGTACATGGTTGGAACCCTTCACCTACTGCCTGTTATCTGTGGGGATGGAATTAAAATTCTATAATGTGGTATATATGGTTTTTTTATGATCTGATTGCTATTAGCCTTTTAAATAGTATATTCTACCATTTCTTCTTCCTTGAAAATTAGGAGTCTTTTCTTAATTAATAGGTCATCTTGGTTCAGACTTGAGGCAAACATCATAGACACATCTCAACAACTCAACTTTTATAGCACGTTTTACCACTAAGTCACCTTAGAGCCATACCCTTCATCGAATCATGTAGTTAGGAAGGCTGCTACTCCTCCCAGTTAAAGGAATCAGTAATGACTGATTTAAATCAAAATCATCATACTTTCTCTATAAAGAGATAGATAGTAAATATTTTGCATTTTAATTGGCCAACAGAAAAACTTAAGGACTTTATGTAATGAAAGCAGAGAAAAACCAATTTTCATAAAATTTTGGTTGGAGAAGACACAATCAGAATAAGCACAATTTTAACACAGATATGCTAATAGGAAGAAATAACATTTTGGGGATGGACAAAATTTGTGCTTGCTTGTGGCTTTGGGGTAGTTTTGCCCTGTTGCCTATTGAATCACAAAACACTCACCTGTAGAAGGTCATGAAGCAGCTTGGACCAGCCGCTGGCCTAACAGTCATGGACTTCTGTTCCTTTTGCCAGCAGCTGGTCTAAGCACAGACATTCTCCCCATGCCTAATAAATAGCATCCAGGGGACAGTCTACCTGAGGCTTCTGGGAAAGCAGCACTCCAGGAATAAAAGTAGCAGTGGGAGAAAGTGCCCCTTTGCTTCTGCTGGCAAGGTGTGTCTGCCTGGATCCCCATGTAGCACTCATAGCCATCCTGGACCACTAAACAGGGCAAAAGATACGTATGGAAGGGACGCGGAGCATCATGGGATTGTGCAGCTCTCTAACTTAGAGCATCTTGCCTTTTATCTGCTTGTCAGGTGGAAAACTAAAGTCCCTTATTACATAAATTCCATTTAGTCATATTTTCTGTTACTCATAGCTCAAAGCTTTTTAACAGATCCAACACCTCTATTCCTGGAATCTAAAATTAGTCTCCCCCTATAAGTGGAATAAGCCTCCTTTCCTCCCTTTGTAACTGTGTTCAGATAACACATAGGTTTGTTTTCAGAAGTTTCTGCTGACTTCTTTGGCTACCTTCCCTAAACATAGGCTGTTTGTCACTAAACCGTTACTATTTCCATAGCATTCCACACAACACCTTTTTGCCATTTTCTTTCTGTCTTGTATTTTTCATTACACATTTCGCTAGGACCTGAATTCACCCATAGTGAAAACAGCTCCAATCTATAGGTCCTGACTATAGGTGAAGTTCCATGAACTATAGGTCATGACTTAATTCTTCAGATCCAGCACAGTGTTCAGCACTATTGTGGAAGAACAAATGCGTAAGATGACAGCAAATTGAATACATAAGCCTTATATCATATTTATCCTTCAAGAGAACATGCTACTGATGCAAAGACAGAGACATGGACAATGTTCTATGAACACGTCTGGCATTAGGAATGACAAGTGGTTTTCTTTGCTCCTCTACCGGGTTGTTAATGTTAGTGGTTAGCCACGCCTGCCTGCATCTCTGGCCACTGACTACATAAAGGTCAGAAATCTTGGATGCCATTAACTGGCAATTCCCAAGTTCTTGTCTTTACCAAAGCTTCTTTGTTACGGTAGGAACCTGCTCTCTCTTACCTTTTTTTTTTTAAACTGATGTCATTCAGAAGTTTCTCAATCTGGAACGCCATTTGCATTGAGCTGCTCTGCAAGAGGAGAACCAGTGGGCCACCTGACTCTTCCTGCTGATTTCATGCATGAATTTTATTCATTTCAGAAAATCACCCTGAGACTTACTCCGAAGCTTTGTCCGAAGTGACCAATGCATGCTTCATCTAGCTATAAATTAGTTGCCATTTCTCCTCAGCATTCCTGTAAGCCATGTTTTGAACAGCAATAATAAGGCATCCTTCCCTCCTCAGACTGAAGGGCACGGTGAGGCCTGCCGGTTGGTGCCTTGATTCTACGCTGAAAGAGAGGACGGTCGAGCAGCTCTTCCAGGAAAGGCAGTGGGAATGTGCACAGTGGCAAGTATTATTATTCCTGTCAACCCATTGCCCTAGCTTGTTGATCTCTAGTGCCAAGGAACAAGTAAAATCCACCTGCATACATTCTTTGAATAATAACTTTTTAGAAAGCCCTTCCTCGTTCTACCCTCCCACCTCTTAAAAACCATAATTTTCCAAATGGCATTGATACTGGGGAAATATATCATTCCCCATTGGTTACTGATATTGAAAAAGTTTACATTTAAGCAAGTAGAGCAATGAAAACTTCAATGTGATTTTTCTTTAAAAGTGTACCTTAGTGTTCAAGCCCGCAGGGTTTTACGAGGCAAGGATTCTACACAGCGTCAGTCCTGGGAGCCGCCCAACTCATTTTCCTGCCGAGCTTCTGGTTGCTTCGGATGACCTCAGATGTTTCAGTTTCAGCTCTGGGCATCTCCAACAGTTGATTTTGTCTCATGGGAGGCTTGCTGTGATGTGAAGGTTTTGTCCTTCCAAAACTCATGCTGGGGCTGGATCCCTGTGATTGGAGTCCTGGTGGTGGAAGGGGTCGATACTGTTCCCCGTGAAGCTCGGTCTTGGGCTCCAAGGCCCCCATGATCACTGGGAAGCCAGGGTGTCCCCAAGGCCCTGCTGCTTCCTGCGCGCATGCTTCCCTTCTCTGCACGTCACTTCTTCCAGGAAAGAGCGCTTCCCTTCTGCTCTTCCGCCGTGAGGCCTTCAAGCCAGGCAGAGGGAGGCTGCTGCCGGAGCAGTAGGCTTCCGGAACCGTCGGCCAAAATATCCTCTTTCCTTCATAAATTATTCAGAAGCAGCCATTCTGCCATAGCAAAAGAAAGCCAACGAAGCCAAACCCAGTTTCTTTGCTCCCTATAGACCCATGTGCTCAGTTATCTGTGGCTTATCTTCAGTGAAATATCCCATAAACGTTTCACAAGCAACATATGCAGCAGACCACCTTCATCACAGTGTGGTCGCAAAAAAGTTACTGTGTCTTAAGGGAGAACGTACTGACCAGGTATTCGAGACATCCTAAAATAACAATAGCCCAGTTGAGAACCAGGCACACTGCAAGCTTTATTTCACTGGAGTTTTAAAAGATACGGTGTCTGTGCAGTTTTCATTATGCTGAGAGAATATATGAGGGTTTGGACCTCGCTCCATGACAGTGCGTGTCTCACAGCCAGAAACCAGAGCGAGCAGGGTTTGGGTCAGGTTGATCCGACCCCCGCACCGCTTTGCTGAATGGCTCTGCGCAGCCGGCGTCTGCCAGCCTCTGTCCTCACATCAATCCATCCTATCTCATTATCTTTTCACACTTTGCTTCATGAAGCAGCGCGTGCCACCGCCTCCCTGAGAAGCCACCTGCAGGCTGCTTCCCTGCACAATGCCAGGGCCCAGGTGGTGCCAGACCGAGGCCCATGAGAGGTCCTGCCGGACAACCTCTGTGCTCTCTGAAGCACAACTGTGTCTTCCAACCGAGGCCTTAAGGCTGTGGTCCTGCGTCCTTAGTCTCAGCATTTTCTTATCTGGGTTGAGAGGAATCTCTATATTTTTTGGTTTCTCATAATTTGATAAATACCAAATGCTTGCATTATTTATTTCTATGGAATAAGCCACACTCGTGCAGGGTTGCTGTAAGAAACAATTTCTTGTGCGTCTCACAGCCTCTCACCAGGAGGTTGGCCGGTGCCGTGTGGCCCATCCGTCCCTGTACAGCTCCCTGCATGGGTCCGAGCGCCGACGGGCAGCAGCAGCACCTCTCTTTGGCCATGTGATCCCTGCTCTTTATGGCGTCCCTTATCTTACTTAGAATAGAGGGTTTCTTTAAAATAATGATTTTATTGTATTCCCTTTAGTAAGTTCTTTTTTTTTGTACCAGGAATCAAACTTAGAACCTGTGCCTGCCAGGCAGGCATTGTGTCACCTGACCCTTAGTGAGTCATTTTTATGTTCTAAAGCTTACAACAAATATGTTTAATTAATGAAGAATCCTCACAAATGTCATGGAGCTCAAGGATCAGGAGCACCGCGCTCCTCACAGCCCACCCCCTCCCTTGTTCTGTCGATGCCACTTAATTTACTGCTACATGTGCTGCAAATGCAAACTCTATTGCTATTATCTTTCTTTTAAAATTGTCTGATTTTGGTTGTTTGTTTGCTTTTTTTTGTACTGGGAACCGAACTCTGGACCTTGTGCTTGCCAGGCAGGTGCTATACCACTGAGCTACCTCCCTGGCCCTGTCTGTTCCTTTTTGGACATATTGAGCTAAGAAACAAAGATTCACTTAACCTTTATTCTAACTTATGCCTCTATATGTGTTTGTGTGGATCCCAACTTTTCCTCAGATCACACTTCTTCTCCAGAGAGAATTTTATTAAATACATCTGATTGGACTAGGGGTATAACTCAGAGTACATGCTTAGTACGTGTAAGGTCCTCACTTCAGTCCCCAACACCCCAAATTTAATGTATATGTGTCAGGTGGGTGTGCGTCTTATAATGCACTGGTAATGAATTTGCTTATCCCTACATCTGCTTTTTAAGAGGTTTTTTCACTGAGTATATAATTATAGATTGATAGCTTGCTTTATCCTTTAGTACATTAAAGATATAATGCTGTTGTCCTGATGCTTTTATGGTGTCTCAATAGAAATCGGTTAAATTTTATCACTTTTTGTCAATGTAATGTGGCTTTCAGATGTTCAAGATGTTCTCTTTGGCTTTTCATCTTGTTAGTCTGAACAAAATACACTGATGTATGTAATTCTTTATTGTGCTTCTTTGCTCTGTGTTTTGTCTTTTGTCATTTTCCTGCTTTGTGATCTTTGATATTTGGTATATATTTTGTTATGTGTCATTGATTTCAGAAAATCCTTTGTCACTATCTTCTCCACATCAAAAAGTATTCTTCTGTTAACATCTCTGTTTTCCTTCTGGGATTCTAGTTATGTGTGTGTGTGTACTGCTTGGTTTTTTTCCTGGGGCTGTGAAGTTTTTATTTTTGTGTCACTCATTTTATATGTGTTTCAGTTTGAGTAATTACTATCGAAATGTTTTCAAAATCACTAACTCCTTTGTTTATGTTGAGCATATTCATGAACATGTTAGAAACATCACACACCTTTTCTTTTTCAAAGGGATCTATCATTTTCCTTTGATCATTTCTATTTTCCTCTCTTCAATGACATTATCCATCTGATGCTTCATGAGGTCTTCCACAGGAGTCTGTTGACTCCTGGAATAGATTTCTCATGGTCCCTTTCAGTTCTTCATTGTGTGGTCCCAACATTCGCATCTTCTCTGAGTTTGCACGTGATCACCCCTGTGTATGCTGGGTGTGTCTTTTCAGATATAAACTTGGTCGTGAAATCGGGAGAACTTTCCATTTATTAGACACGTAGTGCACTGGTTTCAGCTAGAAGTCGGGCAAGATTTGAGACTTGCTGTTGCCACGGCTACGCTCAGCGGCTCTTTCAACTCCTGCACTGGGATTAGTGGTTAGGTACAGACTGACCTGCGCCATTAATCTCTCTGCACTAGCAGTTGTTGTCCCGCTGTGCTGTACGGAAGATCTCCTGGCACCTTGCTGTTCTCCAGCTTGTGCGCTCAGGGGCGGCCATGGTGGTGCAGCATCTTCTCCTCCTCAGCCTTGGCCTCAAGTGGATGCCTTGGCCCTAACTGTTGGGTTCTGGCTCCCTCAGTCCCCCCTTTCTTGGCTGGCCTTCTCAGCGTTCTTCGCACCCATCCTCTGGGAGCTGCATTGCCCTGTTCTCCTCCCTCCCAGGTGCTCCAGGGCGCATGCCTCTGCTTCCTGGCTTTCCATTGGCTTTTGCTTCACATGAGACGATGGGCAGAGGGCCTTGGGGGTGTCCCTATTCCTCCTGCAGAGTGCACTTCCACTCCTGGGTCTGCACAACAACTGACACCCCTCGCCTACTCCTAGTACATGATGTGCTTTATGGAGAGACATCCTGCACGAGGGCATGGACACCCCAATACCTACAGCTCTCCTTGCTCTGCCCAGGTCATCTGGCCAGCGCTGGGTGGTCACCATTCCATGGTCTGGTCTCTGAAGTTGAGTATTTGTCTCTCACTGGACTGTAGCCCATCCCTTTTCAAACTCAACTTTCTGATAAATTATAAAGGACCATGAATTTGATGTTATTCCAGTGATTTTTTTTTTTTTTTTTTTTTTTTTTTTTTTTTTTTTTTTTTTTTTTTTTTTTTTTTTGGGCTCAGGCTGCCTTAAAGGGTGGGTCTGGGGATCGAACCGCCATCCCCTGTGCCTGACTGGGATTGCTGGCACAAGCGCTTAAACCACTGAGTTAACCCGAAAGGTCCTGCAGTTTTTGTTTTTAAAAGTGGAAGTAATGTTTATTCTTATTCTCTGCATCTAGAGAGGATTCCAGAAATCCTTAATGAAATATTTTGTATTTTGAAAAAAAATAACAAAGTTGTAAAAGTCCAGTTTGAAAGCTCTCCACACATTTCTGCTTGAATTAGCACTATCTCAACAGCCATCCGAGTTATTGACGTCTATACTGGAAGATGTGGCCCCAAACTTACAACTAACGGCTCTCTTGCAGATGGTAGTCACAGCTGAAGACTGGGTGTTCCATGAACAGGAGACACAAATTTGCATAGGTCTGGGCCATGGAGTCCCGTATCAAGGCTCTGGTAGTTTTGGTGTCTGTTCAGAGCTATCACTTATAGACTGCAGTGTGCATCACCAAGCCATAAAGAGGAGAAACTCCCTTGGGCCTCTTTACATGGTACAGTGATCTCAGTCAAGAGCAGTCCACTCTCTGATCTCCTCACTGCCTAAAATCCCCATCACCTAAAGTCCTTAAGACTGCAGTGTACGCATAGGAGGTCACCCTCAAACACCTGGTCTGTGGTACACGCAAGTGTATTGGAACTAATATTATTGGACTCTGTTCTGTGGTGAGTGGAGAGTTTAAACTTGGATATCTTTTTCAATATTATTCTCCATAGTCTTTATGAGTCTACTTGATCTGTAAAAAGAAAAAGAAACAAAATCTGCATCACCCTGAGTGCACAGCTTGTTTTAGTTATTCGTACATCTTAAGATATTGGGAGTGCCAATCTAAATAGTTGAGATAAAATTGGTTAAGCGTGTCTAATAGGATGTTTCTTTTTCTACCACACATTGTGCTTGTTGCTGTTTTGTGATAGGGCCTCACTCACGATTCCGTTCAGGCTGGCTTAACTCACTGTGTAGCCCAGGCTGGCGTCTTACACTTGGGGGTGGTGCTCCTGCTGGCATTACAGGGGCGTATCACCATACACAGCTCATCTAGCACATGCTTTGAGGCTTATGTCTAACCCTAATGGAGCTGTTGCACTAAAGCATTATTTTAATAATATGTAAACCCTTTCCATTTCTTTATGCTGAGATCCTATTAATTATCAACACCAAAATAACAATATTCCTTTCAATCCACCAGAAACAAGTTATAATAAGATAATACAAATCAACTCTTTTTTTTTGTCTTTTGAGACAGGGTCTCAGTATGCAGTTCAGGCTGGCCTTGACCTCACTTTTGTAGCCCAGGCTGGTCTCAAATTCACACTGATCCTCCTGCCTCAGCATTACAGGCATGCGCCACCACGCCTGGCCTCAACATGTTTTCTTGAATAGCAATACCAGCTAAAAATTTCTTCAAAAAACCATCGTTTTGACTTATGCCAGATGTGTAAAGAATTTGAATCCCTGTACAGAATTGCTGTGGAAATAAAGAACAGGTCTACTGAGTCAGAAGAGGGAGGAGGCTGTCCAGTTTACTTATTTTATTAAATTCATTATTTTCCCAGATCAACTGTATTCTTTCAGCCCATTTATTTATGTAAGATTTGTAACTGTGACCTCAAAGCTTACTTAGTTACGATGAATCTTCTCTCTTTCACGTCATGTTCCATGCTGTTTTCTGCTGGCTTCGGTTTCAGCAGCATCAGACACATCCTGGAGGGGACCAATAGGTACAGGAAACCAGTCCCCCTCAGCCTCTCCCTCCCTTTCTCTCCTGGATGACTTCTGAATTCTCCTCCTCTGGTGGTCAGCAATGGCATCTTTGTTACCTTCAGGGGCAGTGATTCTACAAAGGGGCCATGCATGGTTTCTTCATGGATGAGCCGACATGTAATTTAGTTTGAAAGTGAATGCTCAGAGAAGCTTGAAGGCAGCCTGACGGGGAAGGGCCAGTGACCAGTGACAGCCCCTCATGCTAACGTTTCCCTGCCATCCCCACCCACCAAATAGCTCAGCCAGCAAGGAAATGAGTGCGGATTTGCAGGAAAGGCTAGGTTGCTCCTGCGTGTCAGCTGCTGCCTCGGCCCACTGCCCATACCTGCCTGTGACTAAACCTCACAGAGGAGCAGATTCTCTGGGCTGTGAAATGGTGCAGTGAGGTAAGGGAAGGCGTCAGGGGTTGAAAGGAAACCACGACTACCTTCTTTCGAATAATTTTGCTCAAAACTAAGGGAAAAGTAGAATAGAACAGTAGATATTGGGCAAACTGTGATCCTGGGGCTTGCATTAGGATGAAAACAAAAAAAAATTGCATACAGTGAGGATGGTGATGCTGTGGTCAGCACGAGAAAGAGCAAGCGTGTGGGGGAGCAGGGGCTCGGCTGCAGGGCCTGGCCACAGCGCGCTTGCGCAGCTGCCCACGGCGGGCTCGCCCTGGGGGACAGAAGAGCTGGTGCGGGCGGTGGCGGATGAGTGGGTGCATGCAGGTGGGAAGTCTAAACCTTCCCTTCTGAGGGCTCGGTTGACTGAGTGACTCAGTAACGCGCTCATCAGCTAGGAAGGAGGGCGGGGAGGTAGTTTTTAGGAGTTGAACATGAAAGAGAAGATAGGAAACAGCCTTCTATAAAAAAAGAAGGCTGAAGCAAAAGCATTGCCGTGAGTTCCAGGCTGTCCTCGGCTACACACTGAGCTCAAGGTCAGCCTGGATTGCATACGGAGACCCTGTCTCAAAAATATGAGGAGTGCCGGCGAGGCAGCTCAGCAGACTGCCTGCTTAGGCCAGCCCGGGGACCGCGGTTCATCCCCGGGCACCACGTGCCGTGCCAGCGTGGCCCATGGCGTGCCAAGCTGGTGACAGAGTCCGGGCTTGGT
>PVKN010033387.1:0-12052 GCA_004027915.1 Capromys pilorides
AGAAAGCAGATTTATTGCACCCTACTAGGGTTACATTTGTAGAAAGTGAAATTAGTCTTTACCGAAAGTGCCTTAAGCAGACTCTTGACTTACTTTTCTAGTAATTGTTTAAATATTATTTATTATACATTTTTAAGATTTTATTCAAAATGATACATTATATTGGCAAAGATAACTAGATGTCCAGCTATTTTCTTTTTGACTATATCAATAAAACTTTTAAAATCTAAAAAAAAAATAGAAAAATAAAATGTTATTGACCACAAGAACGGAGATAAAGATTAAAATAATGAAGCCTAGTGGGATTATTTATTTGTCCTTATGAAAGAGGGAAAGATTCAAATAATGAACCTAGTAGAATAATTGCTTTGTCCTTGTCTGTATTCAATATTTAACTTAGGACCTGATGCTTACAAACTGGGAATAAGAGCAGGGGATGTAGCTTAGCCACACTGAACCTGCCCGGCAAGTGCCAGGCCCTGAATTTGATTCCTAGCATCAAAACACCACCTCAAGGGCTGGCGGTATAGCTCAGCGTACTAAGCACTTGCTTAGGGAAGCACGGGGGCCAGGGTTCGATTCCTGGCCCCGCCTTTCACGCGGGCCCCACTCTCAAACGTGCTGAGCCAGCAATGGAGTCCAGGCACAGTGGCGGGCGCCTGTAATCCCAGCACTTGGAAGGCAGGAAACAGGAGGATCATTATGAGTCGGAGCTGCATGAGCCCCTGTACAAAAAAAAGACAAAACAAAACAAAAAAAAAAAAACTACTTCAGAATGATGTCAGGTTATTTATGAAAGTAAATATAATTTTTTTGGTCTTGATATAAAACGGATTTTTTCAAGTTGAGATGGGAACAGAGTTGGGGTAGTGCTCTTTCAGAGTGTCAAAGGGAGCTTTTTCAGGTGCCCATAAAGAGCTAAGTCTCTTACCTAAACCCAATCATAGATTACCAAGAGGTTGTGCTTTGTAAAATGTCTTCAATATTTCTGATACACTCTTCCCCTTTCCTTGCTTTGAGTAGCTCTTTCAATATACATTCTCATTTAGAAATACTACTGTGAAAAGAAAGAACTAGTCATGAAAGACTTTAATACGAAAATCCATTATATACAGATAGATTATTCATAAAAATGTCACTTATGCAAGAATTTTGGGAGGCTGTTAACAGTTACCTCAAGATAACATTCATGAATTTAGACCAGTGGCTCTAAATTAGAAGCATGGCTGTCACAGTTGGCAGGGTGTTACTGGCATCTAGTGGAAAGAGGGGCAGGGACATTCCTAAACGTTCTCTAAGGCAAAGCAAAGTATCCGTAAATATTTGTAAATATCTAAACGAAGTGTCAAAGACATTGAGGTTGGAAAGTTTTGCCTTAGCTCAACACTGAGCAAAGAAGAATGTGTGCTCCCTCTTAGTTCTAAGTAAGAGAAAGTGGAATCATACTTTGCCTAAGCTTCATAACAATTAGGTACAATATTCTTAAGCACTAGTATCAATGCAGTACACAGTCTGCACAGTCTTATTTTTGATGTAGTTGTTCAACACAACTTCCTTAACAACAAAGAGACTTGGTATGTGTCAAGCAGGAGATTTCAGCAAGGACTCTGAGGCAGAAGAGGCTGTGGAGACGAGAGCCTCTGGCTGCGGTCCTGGTTATGACTCCAATGACTGTGATTTAAACCAGCTCACTGTTTGACCTCTGTGGCTCAAGGAAAGGTCTTTTTAGGGTTACGAATGGGGCTGAGCATGCTGGCAATCTGAGGTAGGGGAGAAGTAGGGAGTAGAGGCAACTCGTACTCCTGAACATTTCCAAAAGCACTGTCTCTGCAGCACCTGCTACGAGGTAATCAAGTGATACAGGGTTATGAAAGCTGGGGGGAAAAAACAATAAAAGGACACTGAAAATAAAGCAGTCAATCTGTTAAATGCAGAAAGCTCCATGGCACAAGTGCCTGCCTGGCAAGTGCAAGGTCATGAGTTCCAACTCCGGGCCCAAAAAAAATTGCAGAATCTGTTAAATGGAAGGGGGGTGTGCTAATAGTCCTGAGACGGAGTGAAGCAGACCAGGGGCACTTGCCCCCCTGCCAGTTGACAGTCCAATTCCTGTAGCTGCTCAGCTGCAAGAGAAAAATCCTAATTTATTTCTTCCCAGCTAAAACGTGTGCGGGAAACTGAAAAACAATGCAAACCTCTCCTGGAAAGAAACAAGTGCCTCGCCAAAAGAAATGATGAACTGATGGTGTCTTTGCAGCGCATGGAAGAGAAGCTAAAAGCCGTCACCAAGGAAAATTCAGAAATGGTGGGTAGTACAGATTGCAAAAGCGTAGCTTCCTTCCTTGTTGCCTGCTCATTGTTTTCTCCACTTAGTTCTAAAATACAATGCTATTTACATTTTCCCTTATGTAAGGAAGGGGGCTTTAAAGAAGGTGCAAGATAAGCTTGCTGCCTTCAAATATTATGGAGTTTCTAAAAGTGCAGATCTCTAGCCTTGCTTCCAGGAAGGCACAGTCCCCAGAAGCTTGAAAGTGCAGAAGCCAGGCATTAGTGTGCCTTTGAAGCCCCAGTCACTCCTTCTTGGGATTTCATAAACGTGATTTCCAAACCTTCGTGGGCAGCACACCTTGTTGTATAAGAAGTATGCTAATTGTGAGATAGATACTGTCACTTGATTATGTATGGACAAGTGATATACTGATTTATTCCTGAGTAAACAGGCATAAACATCCTCAGAAACAGGTATGAATATATTCAGAAGAAGGAATAAAGATCCTTATAAAATCTTCTGTGATGTCAAAATATTATAGCAGGTAAAATGCACTTCAGTGTTTTAGTTGGTCTGTGTAAAATTTCCCGAGAAATGTTTAAATTTAGCAGGACTTGCATAAAATTTCTAGACAGGTGAGTGACTGAAATTTGCAGGCTTTACAGTTACTTTCTCTAATGTCTTCTTTTCTGTTTCAGAGAGAAAAGATAACATCTCACCCACCTTTGAAAAAACTAAAATCTTTGAATGACCTCGACCAAGCTAATGAAGAACAAGAGACAGAGTTTCTGAAACTTCAGGTCATTGAACAGCAGAACATTATTGATGAGCTCACAAGGGTAGGTGGTGATGCACCTGTAAGTTCTAAGCTTTCTCAAGCACAGGTAGCCAACAATCCAACATGCAATGGGGGCACTTAATAATTTTGGATTAACCCCAGAAGCCCAAGGTCATAAGCTTAGTGTATAATTACATTGAAAAGCCTCTTCCAGAAATGATTCATACTATTTAACTAATTTATACTTTTCCATTTATGATCCATTTTCAACTAATTTGGTAACAGCAATGACCACAAAGCACAATGAAGGAAATTTCAGATTCGTTATTATGCCAGTATATAGGGGGTGCGTGTGTCTCATAATTGTTTTCAATTATCTGGGCCCTGCACTTCAGAGATTAAACTTATTGCCTACAGTAAAAGCACTGTGACAATGTTCCCCAAAGTTACCAGTGCCCAACACATAGATCTGAGTTTACTCAATATTTTTTGGCAAATAGCAACATCACAATCAAGTGACAAGGCTGGATTTCCGGGCTAGCCTTTTTGGTAGTTACTTCAATTCCTATGGAATAGTTAGGAGTAATTAGTGCTCCTGTTTGCCTTGGGCTCAGGTGCGAGCTCTCTCCCAGAACCTGACTGTCTGCCAGCACGGGCAGGGCTGAGCCCCTCGGTGCCTTTGGATTTTCCTCTTTGCCTCTCTGCCTTTATCCTGAGAACATTGTCTTTAGTTCCTCTCAATTCAGGAATGAGCCAAGACCTGCAGAATGGAGGAATTCTGGGGAAGGGCTCAGGCAAGCCTCCGGAGCAGATGGTCGAGGTGATCCACTGCTGCTGAGACAAGGAGAGATTGTAGCATCCACTGGAAATTATTTATCATTCATTTTTTTAAAATATCAATGTTGAGTATATGTTGTAATGCCTACACTAGATTACCAGGGTAATGTAAGCATAAAATGTTATACTTTGTTAAAAGTCCTACCTATATTGACCAAAATATTTTTACTTATTAATGTAAAAATCAAAAAACCTAAATATCACTGGCTTAAATCTATTATTTTTCACATGAGGACTGAAGCCAGGTTCCTCACTTCAATTTCACATTTATACATTTAATAACACAAATATCACATGCTTAGTAGTCTGGACATATATCTAACTCTGAGCAGCCTGAGATCAAGTTGTGTATACAATGCTGGGCTGCTTAAGAATGTTGGTTGATGGGCTGGGGAGATAGCTCAGCAGCCTAAGTTCCTGCCTGGCAAGTGCAAGGACCCGGGTTCGATCCTAGTACTGCATGCTGTGACAACCCCGCACACCAGCTAAAGCTGAGTTTGTAGTGTGACCTTAGGTTCCCCTGTTCCCTTGGAGACACCCACACCTCTACCCCATTCGAATAATGTCCCTGTAAAAGTAAGCCCCACTGGGAGACAGATTGCACTCTGCCTTGCCAGCCACCAAAACTGGGCATGGTGGTACACACCTGTAAGCCCAGCATTAGGAAGGCTGAGAAAGGAAGATCACTACAAGTTTCGGCTGTGTAGTAAGATCCTGCAGCAAATACATGCATACATACATACATACCTACATATATACACAAATAAATAAATAATTTTAAAAATTGTCAAGAATGTTGATCAAGGCTGGGCACAGTGGTGCACTCCTGCAATCTAATCACTTGGGAGGCTGATGCAGGAGGGTTGCTGTGAGTTTGTTTGTAGCCTAGGCTACAAAGTAAATTCAAGGCTAGCCTGAACTACATAGTGAAACTCTGATTAAAAAAAAGAAAGAGTGAAGGAAAGAAAGAGAGAGAGAGAGAGAGAAAGAAAGAAAGAAAATGTTGAGTTTTGCAGACTTTCTGTTTTTTGATGGAAAGGAAGGAGAGGGAGGAAGAGGAAAGAACAGAACACTTAAATGACTCCGATGAAGCACGTTGTCCTCTCTCGCGTCCTGTAAATGGTCAGCAACTGGGCTTTTTGTTTAACAAATGTTGTAAAGAAAAAAGCTTTATTTCATAATGATTTTTTAAAATACAAATTTCAAAGTAAATTCAAATCTGAGAGCTATTCTTTAGGAGAATATAAATAACTATTTCTGAAGCTACTTGATTTTCAAAAATAAAATGAAAGATTCCCATATTAGAAACATAGTTAAGCTCTGATTGGGAAGCTCTCGGGGCCACATAAATTATCAAGAAAAGTATAATACTGCCACTCTGAAACATCTTCAAGGATCACAGCCAAAATGTACAAAGGAAATTTTTATTTTAAATAAAACTATGTAGTGTCTCAAGGAAAAAACAACTTGTCTTCAAAAGGAAAAATATAAGTAAATTTGTACCAACATTAAATCTCAAAATCCCATGTGTGTTTTCCAGGACCGAGAAAAGCTCATCCGCAGGAGAAAACATAGAAGAAGTTCCAAACCTATTAAGGTAAAGAGAAAATCACACATACAGCACAAATAGTCAGAGAGATGAGGCTTGCCACAGAATCATCTTGCACAAGTGTGATAAATCAGATACTTCTGAACCACAGCAAACCCTGCACTCTATTTACTAGAAGAAAATCTTTTGATATTTCTTAGAGTCTGAAAATTTGTTCTGGATTTTAACCTGAAAGGCTTTGCTTTAATATGACTTTCATTGAATGGAAAAGCCACTAGGTGTGACATAAAAAGGCTTTTCTGACAAAGTGAAGAGTTCCACTCCGAAAGCATGAACGAAATGCACAAGCTTTCCTCACTGAGTAACGTTAGAGTACATCGCCCACCTTATCACTGCATAGTGTGTTTTACTGACTTAGGCAATAATGCTGATGATGGCCCTCGGGACCCTTAAATGTCTTCAGAGCCTCTGAAACTCCACAAAAGCACCCTTGGTTTATCCCTTTGTTTGATTCTGCTATTTATTCTTTCCATGCACATCATTTGATTCAGATGTGGAACTGGAAGACAAGACTTAATATCTGATCAGTCCTTTCACATGGATGGTTGAATTTTCAGTGCATTGAGTACATTTTAAATACCGAAGATAGTTACATTAATTCAATCAGTGTATACAGTTGAATATCAAAGAAATTACACTGTTTCATAAGAATAACCAAATATTAACTTTATGTTAAAATAAAGAAATCATAGTGGGGAACATTTTGAATATTTTTGTGTTCATGCCTGATGTTTTTATTTTATCAAGCAAGCATGCTTGTTGCACCCATTTCCATGTCTGTCAGTTAGCAGGGTTCTGGCATATCCCCTCTCCCTACTGTTAATTGTACCACCTTTCCACGCAGAGGCCCGTCTTGGATCCGTTCATTGGCTATGATGAAGACTCTATGGATTCGGAAACATCATCTATGGCCTCATTTAGAACAGACCGGACACCAGCAACTCCTGATGATGACTTGGATGAAGTAAGCTTTACCACCTCTCTGGTCTTGTATGCCATTGCCACCAACTTCATTCCTTCTTTAAAGGAAAAAAATCACTACACTTCTTATTTCCTTCACAACTAGCACAAAATAACCTCATAACAGGGACCATGTCTATGACCATAGTTGACTTTGTCACCTCTCAAAAAATAACAATATCCAGGCCATGTGATCCTTCAGCTCTATCACTGGAAGACTTCTTTCTTTTTTTTTTTTTTTAAGTTTATTTTATTTTTAAACGTCATTTATTTATTTATTTGTGTTCTGGCTGGCTCAGCCTGCCCTGGGGGTGGGGCTGGCACAGCATGTGGTGCCGGGGATCGAACCGCAGGCCCTGTGGCTGCCCAAGCTTGCCCAAGCAGGCGCTCTAGACCACTGGGCCATCTCATCAGCCCCTAGAAGACTTCTTTCGAAACAAAATTTACTCTCCAAAATTCTTTATTAAAGGGACAGATGAAAGGTTGAACTCAGAAGGTTTCCTGGGGGCTTACCAAATTTGACTCCGTGATCCATGTTCATCAGGTTGACCTAGGGACTTCAATTACAATGAAAATTGCTGTTGGCAAAAATATAATTCCTGACTTAGAATTTAGGGAACAAAACCCCTAAAATGAATTTTTACAAAATTCCCTAGTAATTGTGTTATTATAACCTAACACTATAAATTATAATATCAGTATCATAAAGCTATAAATAAATTGTGAATATAAGTACATCAAAAAAATGATAATGAAATATTTAGTATAATTTCTGCAAATTTGGGTGCAAAAATCTGCCCATGAGTTCTCATTTGAATCTAAAGTGGGCTTACATCCAAGCCCAAATGGGTAATAACTGCAAAAGTACATTTATGTAATTGATTCTTATATTAAAGTAACCTCTTACACCTTTCAGCAATGTCTGTCTTAACAGTATTTCAGTATTTGTGTCCACACATATATTTTAGAATTAAAATCAAAGTCAAACACAATATTAAAGCAAACCAATTTTAAATACTTTCAGGTCAAGATATATATATATATATATATATATATATATATATATATATATTCTTCAGAACGATTGTGTTTCTTATGTATCACAAGCATATGTCAATAAAAACGGAGCAAATGCCAAATGCTATTATTCACATCAAACACAGTACGAAACATAAGAAATAATTATTTGACTTTTTTTTTTCCAACCCCAAGAGCTTAGCAGCTGAAGAATCTGAGCTACGATTTAGACAATTAACGAAAGAATACCAGGCCCTCCAGAGAGCATACGCCCTCCTGCAGGAGCAGACCGGAGGCATCCTTGATGCAGAACGAGAAGCCAAGGTCAGTGCACAGCAGCAGAAAGAGAGAGCTGTGGATTAGCCTGGTGACAGAGGGATCCCCAAGGGAGCCTTCCGCAAGAATTTAGATTATGATTATCAGCTAGGAAGACACTTTTGTCGTACAAACCTTTTTCTCTCACTTGGTGACTCCTAACAAAGGAACTGGAGAGAAAGGAAAATACTGAGGGGGCCATTTGACCTGTTGACTTCTGGAATTTTGATTTTCTCAGGCTCAAGAACAGTTGCAAGCAGAGGTGCTAAGGTATAAAGCCAAAATTGAAGACCTGGAAGCAACACTGGCTCAGAAGGGGCAGGTAGGCGCTTGACTGCTAGCTCTTCGGCCGACACACAGTGACCACCTCACCATCCTCTCGCCCTCCCTGTGCATGGGCGCACCCAGGACACAACTCAGCTCTCCGTAGCAGGTCTTCTCAAGCCATGTCAGAGTGTTCAGCTCTGTATTCCTGTGCTTGGTGTGTTTTCTGGCCTGAGTGCAAACTCGGACACAACAATAAATGAGGTTGGGCAAGAGAAAAAGAAGGCTTGATGACAAGGAACCCTTCCAAGTAGCATAGAGTTGTCACCAACTACCAAGACAAAAGGCCGCACCCCACCCCAGCTGCACTCTCTGCCTTTCTGCTACATTTATGGTTCTGCATTTTAATGTTCTTCATTCATATGTATCCAGCCTGTGTGCATTTTGACCCTTATCACTTTTTGCCTGTGTGGTCACTTCTGAGTCCCCGGAAGGCTGGTCCTGGATTATTCAGACTCAAAAGGGTCAGGCAGCAAGCGACAATGGAAAGGGGTGAAGTCTTGCTGGTAACTTCGGCCCCATCAGATTCAAAAAAGTTGGTGGCCTGGGTGGGTATCATTTATCAGTCCTTGGCAGGCAAACAAATCGTTGGAAAGAAGAGAGCTCCGGCCGAGCAGTTTGAGGACACATGCTCTTTCATGCCACTCTGAAATGCTGACTGCACAATATTCTTTGTCAAACAGGATTCACACTGGGTAGAAGATAAACAACTTTTCATTAAGAGAAACCAGGAGCTTTTAGAAAAGGTATGTTGGGCACCACACCCTAGTGGGGCAGAGGAGAAAATGCTGAGCAATCCAGGAGCAGCAGGGGGTGCTCTCAGGAGTGGCACAGGGGCCGGGGAAGGGGAGGCTTTTCTGGTGCCGCTCTGTCCTTTGCTCAATGCTCAACTGCATTCCCGTCACCACCATCACCATTGGTTAAGTGGCATGTGTGCATGGCTCCGCGTTGCGCCTTGTGCAGACTTGAAAGGATGTGACCCTGAAGACCCACTGATTTGTTAACGATATATATATATATCATTATATATATATGTGTGTACTGCACACACACATATATATTCACCCACATGCACATGTCCATGCACACATTTTGTGTGGTTATTTGCCTACAAAAAAGATACAAGTATTGTTTTCCTCAAGGAAAGTAGCGAATATGACTCAAAGGCTATGTTCAATTTAGCAAAGACTATATTCACACTTTAACTTTTTTTTCTAAGTTCGGCTTTTTTTATTTTTTTTTAAATGTTTCCTCTTTGCCAGTTTATTTTTTTTTAACTTTCTTTCTTTCTTTCTTTCTTTCTTTCTTTCTTTCTTTCTTTCTTTCTTTCTTTCTTTCTTTATCTATGTTATGGCCGGCTCAGCCGGCCCTGGGGGAGGGACTGGCGCAGCATGTGGTGACGGGGATTGAACCTCGGTCCCTGCAGTTGCCTATACTTGCTGAAGTAGGCTCTTTAGACCAGTGAGCCGTCTTGCTGGCCCTTTTTTTTATTATTTTTAAGGAAATTTCTTTTAGCTGCCTTCAAAGAACAAAATAGCAGGTCCAGAAAATTAAACAAAAAAAAAAAAATCAAGATAGAAAATCATGGTTTAGGCCCACCAGATGCAATTAATTTAGGCTTTTAGTGGTACATAACTATAGGAGACTACTTTAGGTCAGGTTTCTTTTTCTTTGGTTTTCAACTTCTACAAATCCATCAGAAAATAACAAAAATCACCTTATAATATCATTGTCAGAAAGAGAACTTGAAAGCCCAGTTCAGTAATGGAAATGATTCTATACATTAGTCCAAATTAGTTTGGATTTATTTCTGCTAATATTTTCTATGCTTGACAAGAAATGAAAATCAGTCACAAGGGTCAACAAGGGAAGGAAAGTCCAGGTTTGCATGTCTGCCCTCCCCTCTAGCCTGGTACTGTTGGCTTCCCCATCTTACTTTTTGCATAGTGTGAGACAAAGCTGAGGTCCAGATGGGGGTAGGTTTCCAAAGTTGAAAACAGGTACTACTGGGACAGTTTCAGTTCTTCTAAAGAAACATTTTTGGCCTTGGTCCCAGCTGGCAAATTGAAATCCCTAGAAGCAGATATCTCCTCAAATACCTCCCCACTATCTAATACAAGATTCTACACAGTAGATTTTCTTTCACAATTTTCATCAGCTTCTACAATCTTAGGAATGTTTATTACATTGCAAGTTACTAGAGTAAAAATTATTAAGTCAGTTACATTAACTAATGTCACATAACTTTTCACAATATATTCTTCCTTGTGTTGCTATCTGATCACAAATGTTATTATATTTCTTTTTCATTAAAAAAATGATTTCCAGTAAGTCTTCTGTCCAACTTATTTGCTTGTTTGTTTCAAAAAGGAAATTTTTGAGCTTTGATCTCTTACAAGCAAACAAAAGAAAAAGTGCCACTAAAGCTAAACATTTTACTTTAAATTTTTAGGTTTGGGGAAATAAAATTCATCTAACAATTTCAGAAAAGCATTTCCATTTGTATTTAATTCAAAATGTTAAATTATTATGCATAACATCCATCCACATGACTACTCTGAAAGGAACTCCCAAGCCTGTTGCAGTTGATGAAGATTGTATGAGCCTCTAAATCCATAGATGGCTCAGAAGTAAAGTTTACCCAAGGGCAAAGCATAGTTAGGCATATGTAACTCAATTCCATGCTTCATAGGATAATACTAGTGGACTTATGAGAAGTCTACAGGGAAACAGAAAGAATCGCTGTCAGCTCAGAATGGGTGGACCAGGGAAAGCTCTTAGAGACATTAGACCTTAGCATTCAATGAAGTGCAGGATTTCCTATGCAGAAAAGGAGGTTGGCTGCCTTCTTCAGAGGGTAAGGACACAGAGTAGCTGAAGTAGTTAGTTTGCAAGATAGATAGCAGTTGCTAAATCCTAGTATGTATGATCACATGTGAGTGTACAAATATCATCACTGGTAACATTTGAAATTGGAGCTAGGCAGTAATCACATCAGTAAAGGTTGTCAATTCCATATTAAGGAGTTTAGCTTTATCCCATAGACAATTGGAACTCCACAAAATTCTGTACATTACTGTAGTGCTCATTCAGCAGCACAGGTATTAAAACTGGAACAACACAAAAAAGATTAGCATGACCCCTGTGCAAAGGTGACATGAAAGTTCATGACAAGTTCCATATGTTTTAAAAAAAATTATTGTATCTTTAAAAATTTCTAAGATAGTAACTATCAAAAGTTATGACCACAAAAAAGTCAAGTGTTGGAGGTAGCGACGCATTAATTCATATGATTTAATTATAGCATGTATTTACAAATTCTAACATCATTTTTTACCCTCTAAACTTATGCAATTACAAACTGTCAATTAATAATAAGGAAAAAATATGTGACATATAGTAACTGCAGAAATAAGACATGTCAGGCCCCTCAAACATACCTTTCAGTCAGGTTTCAGTATACTGTGTTGGACCCACTGCAAGGGTGTGTGAGTATCTCAGATTTACTATTCACAGAGGGCCTAGACTTTATGCAGAAGCAGCCAGATTTCCTAAATTTTTCTCCTTGACTCAAAAAGTCCAAGAGAAAGGATACGAGAGAGTCACTTTGTTCATGTCTGTTTGGAATTCTTTCATGGTTTGTTCACTGGGTAAATAAACATTAATCGATGCTTGCTTTGCAAAGTTGTAGTTGCTTTGTGCAATGCTCACCTAACTTTAGGATTTACTTTATTAGATAGAAAAACAAGAGGCAGAAAATCACCGGCTACAACAGGAGCTTCAGGATGCCAGAGACCAGAATGAGCTGCTGGAGTTTCGAAACCTAGAGCTAGAAGTAAGGAAATGATGTCCACATTAAAAGGAATCATTCAAAGCATGCACAGAGCTCCTGAGGAGCCAGAGGCTGAAGTAGACATTTCACATTCTTACTCTTTTATGAACTTTC
>PVKN010033388.1:0-12050 GCA_004027915.1 Capromys pilorides
AGACATGAGGTCCAGCAGCCCTTCCTTGGCACTTCCAAAGTATCTGAGCCAGTGTGCTCTCTCTGCTGTGCAAGTTGTCAGCCAGGCAGGTAGCTCAATGGCAGAGTGCTTGCCTGGCACGCACCAGGCCCTAGCTCAGTCTCTGGCACTGTGAATATTGCTTAAACGTTTGAGTCCCAGGGGGTATTGAAAAAACACTGTCGAGGAATCCCAAACAGCGCAACCATGCTTTCTCTAAATGAGTACGAAAAGACCCAAACAGCATGACAGCGCTTGTTTTATTTTATGTCAAGAAATACCAAGCAGTGCGATAGCGCTTTGTTTATTTTTCATCGATGAATCGGATAAAATGCTGTATACCTATCTCGATGAACGGAGATCAGTTAAATATTGGAAAAAGGTAGCCTTTAACATAATCAACCGCATGGTTTTAAATGCACACATACATAATCTACAAGGAAACAGTTAAGAGTAAAACAATATCTCGGTGTACTTGCGTCAGTAAATCTGAGCGCGCGACTTCGACAATCGGTAACGCACCATCAGTTGTCCACAATGTCTGAAATGTGCTGGGTTTTCTCAACATAAAATCTCAGCAGCGTGATTGCGCTGCTTGGGACTCAAACAGTTAAGTCTTGCTTTCTGTCTCTAGTAGCCCCCGAGAACCTTCCTTGACCTAGTGGGCTAGACCATTGCAGGTTCTCAGTGTGACTCAGGGCCTGCATCCCTGCCTTCCTACAGGGTGGAAGTGTTTTTAAATCTAATGTCCTGCACCTGCCAAAGAAGTTGTGCCATCTTTCCCCTTAGGCCAGTGGAGGAGCTTTCCTCTGTGGTAGGTGAGTCTCCATAGAACAAGGTGGATCTGCTTTAAAGTGATTTTTACTTCCTACAACAGGCAGTGAGGTGAGAAGCCTGAAATGTCATTTCCAGGGGTGCCCCTCAGCTGTCTTCGCTTTCTTTATTGCTGTGCCAATTACCACAGCTCTGAAGGCTTAAAATGAGAGAAGTGTGTTCTTTCACAGTGGCAGAGGACAAAAGACTGAAATGAGGTTGTTGGCTGAGCTGTGACGCTGCCACTAAAGTTTGGAGGGTATCGGTCATCCACACCTTCCTTCTCCTGTGTCCCAGTGCTTCGGGCACTGTCTGCGGTACGTAGTTGCATCACCTTTAGTGATGAGGTAATCATGTCCTTTAGCATGATCTCCTTCCCTGAACATCACCTGTGTGTATCTCTGGAACGTTTTCCCTCATCTCCTATAAGGACAATTCTCACTGGATTTAGGTCCCACCTATTCAGTCCAAGATAGTTCTACCTTGATCCTTAGCTTTATTCCATCTGCAAAGATCTTTTTTCTAAATAAGATCATGCTCAGAGTTTGTTGGGGTGGATCTCTTTGGAGGCTACCATAGAACCCACTGGAGGCACTCTGCTAGCAAATGTCCCTCCCCAGGCACCTTGTGGCAGGCCCCTGGGTCACCCTCTTGGTACTTCTGGGCAAGCTGACCTTGAGTCTCATCCTCATGCCTCATCTGCTCCTCTCTTCACCCCCTGGCAGCATCAAGGCGATCTTTCTGGCAGGTGAAGCAGATCACGTCGTGGTTGCTGCTTGAAACGCAAGATTCTAACAAGTGAGCCTACATCAGTGTTCTAACTCTGAGCATTTCAGAAAATATAGTGGAGACGTGCCCCAGCCTCCAAACGCCAGGGACTCTGCTCCAGTCTGTAGATTAGAGCAATTTCACCACGCTCCTCTGGGCCACGTCTGTGCACAACTCCCCCTTCTGACGCCCAAGTTAATGAGTTAACGCCGAGACTCCAGGTCCAGATGCTTTATCTAATTGGATGCAAATTAAACACACATATTTTGTAAAGTGAGTTTGGAAGCCCCAAGAGCCCTCACAGAAAGCAAACTTCCAAAGGTTCGGTGTGGCCAACCAGTTCCCTTAGACGCTAGCATGAAATCATTTTCTTCGGTTTCCCATACTTCATCTCAAATTGGGAACTCAGGACTCCCACCAGCCGTGAGTTACCTCAAGAGGAAGAAATGGTGAATCTGGGCTCAGCCCCAGTTCACGCAGGACTGTGAAACCTGCTTTATTTCTCCAAATGCACAAAATGAAAATGAAGTGAACGATGTTTTCTCAAGACATCTCAGTGGTCCTTCTGAAATGCTATTTCTCAAGGATACAATAAAAGTCACTTGTTGGATAATTTAGACATCCAAAGTCATTAAGCAGACCAAATTCACAGTGAGGCATGGGTTTTCCCTATTGGAAGGCAAATCGTATTTTTTAAAACTCCAATTGTACCACTAAAGCCTAAACTAAAAGAAATAATAGATGAGAAACCCTGAGTGGAGCTGGGGATGGAATTCAGTAGCAGAACAATTGCCTGCATGCATGAGGTATAGAGCAGTGGCTCAGAGATGCGAACAAATGCCATTGTCCAGGCTCTTGCCATCTGTCCTCTGTACTATATTAGTGAGTTCCCTATTAGTCTCTGGGCCTCTCAGCTCTTGTATCTCTAACCCATTCCTTCCAGGGCCACAAGGCTCATCTTTGCTGAAAATACTTCTATGGCTTCCTAGGGCTCCTGCAGCAATGGCCACACTTTTAATGTCGTTTGAGCGCCCCTGAACTCTGACCCTAACATACTTTTATGATCTCGTCTCTCCTCATGTGACAACGGTCATGAGACACCAAACATTCTTCTCTTGGTCTATTAATATCTAAGACTCTTCTTTCACAAAGTTGCCGTACCATGGAGCATGGTCCTATAGAAATCAACTCTAAAGCAAAGTTCTGTAAGAAGTTTATATTTTAAAAAAATGTACCTGTAGATGCATCCCACCCTGCGTGTTCCTTTTATAGTGTCTGACCCTCATGTCATGCAGGGTTAGGCCTATACTCCTCCGTGTGTGTGTGTGTGTGTGTGTGTGTGTGTGTGTGTGTGGCACCAGGGATAGAACTCGGGACCTTGTGCTTGCCAGGCAGGCGCTTATGCTGCCCAGCTATCTCCCTGACCCTGCACTCCTCCCCTTGACATGAGGTAGACAGCTGGGCTGAGTTTGGTGAGGCAATCCCACCTGAGTTCCAGTCCTGGTTAGGTCATAATCAGGACCCAGCTTCTGTCTGCGTCTCTAGGGACACTAGTCAATGGGTCCCAGCCACCATATTACCAGGAAGTCCAGAGCACATGAAGAAGCCAGGTTGGTTCTCAGGTAGGCCCTCAGTGGCCAGTCAGCTTCAGTGCTGAGATGTGTGAGGGAACAGGCTTACGGTAATTCCAGTGCCTACCCTGTAGACTGGAGAGGAAGCCCCTGTCACTGTGGAGCAGACACAAACCTAAGCTCCTCTGCAGCTTTCCAAATTCCTGATCCACAGGGCCATGAGACATAATAAATGACAGCTGCTGCTTTAAGTCACTGAAGTATGGAGTAATTTGTTACACAGTAGAAGCTAATACTTGTCCAGTTTTAGCCACTCCAAATAGCAGATTTTGGTTATCAATAGATAGCGTCAAATGCAGGACTCTGTATGCAAAGGGACCATCATAGAGCTTTCCACCTCTCAACTTTTTGGCAAAAGGAGACCATGTGAATCCTGAAGAGTTGAGGAGTATGTGTGTGCTGGAGGTGCAGTAGTTTAAGTATAAATAGACACCAGAGAGTAGAAATGCCAGTCATTGTGGGGTTCCGATTCTCACCATCAGTCCTGCCTCTGCAAGTTCTGCTGAGGAGCAGCAGCTCATGTGGTGCTGAGAAAGAATTAGATTCCTGGTATTTGTGTTTAAGTTGCTTCTCTACTGTGTCCTGAGCTCTTCCTTCATCAGGCTGTTTGTTGCAGCGTTGGTCAACTTCTTGTCTGAAGATCTTAATACTAGCCAGGTGTTGTAGCGCACCTGTAACCCCAGCACTCTGCTAGCAAAAGAACTGCAAGTTTGAATTCAGCTTGAGAAACTTGTTGAATTAGTAGAACCCTGTTTGAGAGAGAGAGAGAGAGAGAGAGAGAGAGAGAGAGAGAGAGAGAGAGAGAGAAAACATGCCTATAATCCCAGCACTTGGGAGGCTGAGGCAGGAAGATTGAAGTGAGTTTGAGGCCAGTCTGTACTACAAAAGTGAGCTCAAAGCCAGCCTGAACTACGTAATGAGACTCTGTCTCAAAAAGACAAAAGAAAAAAAAAAAAAAAAAAAAAAAAAAAAAAAAAAAAAAAAAAAAAAAAAGGAAGGAAGGAAGAGAAAGAAAGAAGAAAAACAACAAAACAACAAAGAGAAAATTCTGGGATATAGCTTTCTGTTGTGAAGGCCCTGGGTTCCTGAGTGCTGGGGGAAAAAAAGAATTTTAATTGCTTTTTCAGACAGTCTCTGTCTTGGCAGGGTGCTTGGTCAATTTGGCTTTGAGGTCCAAAGTTTTGTTCATTGGTTTGAATAATGATTTTCTCTATTAAAATTCTGATTCATTCCTAAGAACTATGTAATGTCTTCAGGAGGATATTTTAAGATTGTTTGTTGTCAGCCAATTCTTAGATTGATTTTCATCAGGTAAACACTCAATTGTTGTACCATATCTCATGGGAAGCCAGTCTTGTGCTGTCCTCTAGCTGTCTGCCGTGTTGCCTAGCTTTCTGTTGCTAGGATAAAATGCCTGAAACCTGTTAACTGAGAAGAGATTCACTGTGGCTTTAGGAGTTCAGCCCATAGCTACTGGCTCTGAAGCAGAAACGTCACAGCAGAGGGGACAGTGGAGGACAGCTGCTTACCTCTAGCATCTGGGAAACAGGGAGAGGAGGAGGAGAAGGTAAAGGAAGGAGCAATGCCCCCAGGACCTGGCCAGAAGTGGGCTTTGCTAGCAGTTGCTTGGACATCTCCCGAGCTGTCAGGTTGACAATCAAGACTAACAATCATGGGGCTGGTGAGATGGCTCAGTGGTCTAGAAAGCCGGCTTAGGCAACCGCAGCGACTGTGGTTCGATCCCCAGCACCACATGCTATGCCAGCCCCACCCTCAGGACAGGCTGACCTGGCCATAATACTTAAAAAAAAAAAGAAAAGACTAACAATCACAGCCTCTTCCTGTTTCCTTCTGCCCCTCTGGCAGAGGGTCACTGGCTGCACAAGGATATACCCATTTGTTTTTCTTGCTTAAGAGCCCTGATTAAAACACTGAGGTGTAGGGAGACAGAAAAAACAATGGTTAAAAATAGACTTAGAAGGTGGGCATGGTGGCGTGTGCCTGTAATGCCAGGAGGCTGAGACAGGAGGACTGTTGTGAGTTTGAGACCAGCCTGGGTTACAAAGTGAACTCAAGGCCAGCCTGAGCTGCATAGCAAGACCTTGTCTCAAAAAGAAGAAGAAAAAAAGGCTTAGAGCCAGGTATAGTGGTCTCAGTACTTTGGGAGGCTGAGACAAGAGAACCACCATGAGTTCAAGGCCTGAACTACATAGCAAGACATTGACTCAAAAATAGGACAAACCAAACCTAGGACCCCTTGGGTCCGGTGAGATGGTCCACTGGTCTAACGTGCTTGCTCAGGCAACCACAGAAACTGCAGTTCAATCCCTGGCACCATATGCTGCGCTAGCGCCATTCCCAAGGCAGGCTGAGCCAGCTATAAAAAAACTATGACCCCACCCAAGTGCTGAGATTACAGTCACACACTACCATGACTCCACTGCTGGCTCAGCATGCTCGAGAGTGGGGCCGGCGCAGTATGTGCAGCCAGGAATCGAGCCCTGACCCCTGTGCTTCCCTAAGCACTTGCTTAGTCCACCAAACTGTATTGCCAGCCTATCGACCTAGGACTATTTGAAGTCCATGGATCTTCACTACATCTATAGACCTAGCTGGCATTGCTTCAGGGCCTGGATGCTTGGAAGCCTCAGCCCTTGATTACACCAGTGGTAGGGACAGAAGTCACACAGATAATCTAAAGCGGGCCAAATGCAGTGACTTGTCAAAGACCTTCCTGGTTGTCACTGTGTCTGGGGTGATGTGGTTGTAGGAGGTTGGGGCCGAGAGAAATGGTTGCTGGCTCTGTGAGTTGTTGTCACTTTTGGCTGAGATGAATGCTATTGCTATGGACATGGGCATGTGTCCCCGCTTTTGATTCTTTGGGTGTCTTTCAAGGAATGAAATTAGCATAGTTCTCTGTCTGATTTTTTGAATATAAGAAATAACTGAACTGTGAAAACTTAAAAATTCAGCCTAACTAGAATCCATCAATCTGCCTCCATTCTAAAAAACAGCACAACGCCTGGCTTGGCTGTGTCTTTCCTTTTCTGTGATGCAGAGGATCAGACCCAGGGCTTCTTGCATGTTGACCAAGTCCTCTATTCTGAGCTCTAGTGCCAACTTTATTTGTTCCTTTGTTACATTTTGAGATAGGACCTCAAACTCACGATCCTCCTAAGCAGCTGGAACTTGAGGCTGTGGATCACAGCACCCAGCTTGAGGTGATCACTCAGACTCAGGCATAGAGCGGGACCTGTCGGCTGGAAGCAGGCTTTGTAAGGAGATGTGAGGTCTCACTCGGGACAGTGTTTCATGGGCCAACACCGGAAGCGGGGGATGGGGAGTTGGGGAGAGAAAGGGATGTGCTGGTTGGGGAGAGCCCTGAGGAGGCCGCTTCCAGGATGCTCAAAGCTGGGGGACTCATGAGCTTATGAAACCCTGGCCTTTGTCTCAGGTCACTGTGGCCACTGGAAGGCCTCAAGCAGCTCCAAGGGATGGTCCAGAGCTGCAGGTGGCTGGAGTCTGCGAGCCCAGGGTCACTGTGGACAGCAGCTGAGCAGGCTTGGCCAGAGCAGGAGGCTACAGCCCTGCCAAGCCTTCTGTGTCCCCTGGGACATCTTGTTGGAACTTTGTTTTTTCTGCTGAGTTCAAAGCACCTTTTCTGCATGCACCTCCGCAAGGTCAGTGCACCTCAGCATGTGGGTGTAGGCTGGGGGAACAGCTGCAGTGGTGATCCTCTGGTGACTTCCCCCGTCACCTTAAGATGGGAACACCCTCTGCAGGTGGCGAATAGTTTTCTCAAATTTGAGTTACTGGTAAAGGTCTCCATCATGAATGAGTTCTTCTGCAGCTCCCTATTCCTTTTGTTTTGAGATAGGGTCTTACTATGCAGGGCAGGCTGGCCCTGCACTCACCATATATGCCAGGCTGGCCTCAGACTCACAACAATCCTCCTGCCTCTGCTTCCAGAGTGCTGGGATTGCAGGCATGCACCACCACCATGGCTTCTGCAGCCCTTGCTAAGGTGCCTCGGGTGGGGGAGGAGGAAAGTGTTTTTGTTACTTTTCTCTCATTGCTGGGACAAATACCAGACATGTAAGCTTAGGGGAGGAAAGGTTTATTTAGCTCACAGTTACTGGCAGTTTCAAGACACAGCCCCTGCTCTATTGGGTCTGGAGGAGAGACTGGGGTGCTGCTGTGTTCAGGATGATCCGCTCCATACCTCCAAGACAGGCCATCAGGCAGAGGGAAGGCATGGGGAGGCACATGCTGACAGTTCAACTGTTCCACACCTCACCGGCCCCACCCCTCGAGCTGAGTGCTTGACAGCTCCATGATTTACATGAGGCTTTGGGGGGGGGGAACTAGATACAGACCATAACACTTCACCCCTCGACCCCCAAAGTCTCATGTACATCCCTTTCTGAAAAAGGCATTTTAGTCTATCTCTAAGAGTTGCCAAAGTCCCAACAGTTTCAGCATTGCTGAAAAGTCCAAGTCTCAAGTTTTCTCCAAGATCCAAGGCAAACTCTCAACTGTGAGCCCCTATACAAATGAAAAGTTAAATACATCCAACATTCAAAGGCACAAGATAAACATTGCCATTCCAAAAGGTATACACAGGAGGATACAAACCATTGGGGCAAAAATAAGTCCAAAACTCAGCAGGGCAAACATTAAGTCCTATAGTTCCATGTGGAACATTGGAAGAAATCTGTGGCAAATCATGAGCTCCATGTGGCTCTACCCCTGTGGTACTCTTGATGGTAGCTCCCATAGCTGCTCTCTTGGGCCAGCTTTGCTCCCTCCTTGCAGTTTTCCTTAGATGATCCACGTTCTTGGCTTTTCCAAGCTTCAGGGGTTTCCACGAAGTAGGCTTGTTACTCACAGCTTCACACACTGCCCTCCCTGGGGCACACTGCCTGGCCTCCTAGGCCTTCTTCTGAAATCGAGGTGGAAGCCTGCTTAACTTCAGAACTCCTGCATTCTGCATGCACCTAAAACCAACACCATGTGGATGATGTCAAGGTCTGCTGCCAGCTGGAACAGTAGCCAGGCCTTCCTTCCTCTCTCTTGGCTGTAGGGGTTGAATGCCCAGATTGGTGAGCACCCTGACCCTGATTCTGAGAAACATATTCTCTATGCTGGTGCCATTCTATAGTCTGGTGTGGCTGCTGCTTCCATTCTGAAACCTGGTGTGATGGGAGCCTCCATTATGGAACATGGGGCTCTGCGGCTTTCTCTTCAAAGCAAAGTCCTTCACCCTTGTGATTCTGAAGCTGCAAAGGGCAAGAACCTGCCACCTCCTGTGATGCCCTCAGGACGTCTTTTCTATTCTACTGTTCCTCCTGAGCAATGGAGATCTCAGCTCTATCTTTGCAGTCCATTGCCTTCCTGGCACTTTCTTTTTGGCCAAATTCAAAACATTTTAAATCATTCTGCTGGGCTCTTTGCTCTTCATTCTCAACATATATTTGACTAAGAGCCACCAGCAGTAACCATGCCACTGCCCCAATATTTGACTGCTTTCAGATTGCCTTGAAAGATTAATCAGTCCTCCATGTTTGACCTCAGTCTCAGGCAAAGTCTCTGGACATAGGCAAAATTCAGCCAAACTTTCTGCTAAGCCAAAACACAAATGATCTTGAATCAAACGAGCAATGCAGTCCTTCCCACCAGAAGCCTCCCCAGCCTGGTCTTTACAGTCAGACTTCCTATCAGCCTTCTGGTCTGAGCTCTGACCAGAATCTCCCCTACAGAGAGGCAGAAACTCTTCCATTGCTTCTCTTGTGGGCAACATCTCCAAACCTTTTCTATCTCTTCCCAAAAGCCATTCCCAAAAGCTTGTAATACACATGGTCAGGTTTAGCCACAGCAACAATCCCACTTCTCTGGCACCGAATTCTGTCTTAGTCTTCTGTCATTGCTGGGACAAATACCCAACACAAGCTTAGGGAAGAAAAGGTTTATTTAGCTCACAGTTACTGGAGGTTTCATTGTTTAAAGCAGCCTGAATTATATCGCAAGACCTCAAAACACTGCTCTACCAATATCTCCAAGAGAGACAGAAGAGTAACTAAGACAAAAGGGTTTTTTTCAGAGTCCATGACCTTGGGGAAGGAGCCTCTGTCAGCTATTTTCCATAGACCTGAGGAGCAGCCCTCACTGTGGTCCATGGACCCAAGGAGTGGCCCTCATCATAGTTTTGGGCTGTGAGCCAGCAGGGGGGATTTTGGTGGCTGTGGAGTTTCCTGTTCACAAGGTTATGGGGGGTGGAGAGATAGCTGCATGGCACAAGTGCCTGCCTGGCAAGTGCAAGGTTGTGAGTTCGAACCCTGGTCCCACAAAAAACAAAAAACAAGGCTGTGGGGGACCTGTGCTCACTGCTCCAGGCTATCTCTGGAGGTGACCCCAGAGCAAGCAGGACTTCCTAGCACCCTCTGGATCTTGGTTTCTCAGCTGACTCCCTTTTTTTCTCCTTGCAATCTTCAGCACTTTCTGCATTCTGCCCCTCAGGTCTATGAAGCTCAACCTGGTTATAGAATTCAACTAATTTGTGATTTTCCTGCCTCAGCCTCTAAGAACTGCTCTGATTCATACCTCAGTTCTAGGACTGGTGTCAGGGCTGGAGGATTCTGTGTGGAGTCTGGCACCAAGAAGTTTGCATCATGGGTACTCACTGCTCACGGGAACTGGGATGGCTGTTCCCCTAGGACACTTGCCTCTCTGGTCACTGTAGGCGAAGGCCCTGGAATGAGAGACCATAGCTCTGGGCTAAAGCTTTCCGCTACTTGAATACTCTCTAAACCCCCTGCAAGGCTGGCTGACCAGGGTCCCAGCAGCTGTCACAATTTCTTTTCCTTCAGAACACAAGTTTATCCTATGTTGGAGGAGGTAGAAATGCTCAGTGGATCTGAGCATAGCTCTGGAGTTGTAGGATCAGGCTAAGAGTCCCAGACATGCCACTTGTGGGGCGTGAGCATATCCCCGTAACTCTTAGAGGCTCACTTTTCCTAATTAGAAAATGGAAAAAAAGTGCCCAGTGTGGTACAGAGCTGTAACCCCAGCATTCTGGAAGGCTAAGATAGGAAGGTTACTAGTTCAAGGGCAGCCCAAGATATTCAGTTATTTAACAAGACTCTGTCTCAAAATAAGAAATGCACACAGGGCTGGGGATTCAGTGAAGTCCTTGGGTTCTATCCCCAGTATGAAAGAAAAAAAATAAATAAAAAGAACTATAAAAAATCTATACCTGGTTCCTAGGATTCAATAAAACAGCCAAGGAAGGTGCCGGCAGATGGTAAGCCTTCACTGAATGTTAACTGTTGAATGCTAGTGAGTGAGTTGGTGCTGATATTTGCTGTCTTGTTTTAGCAGAATATGGGGGACAGTGGAGTATAACTTAGTTTAATTATGTTTTAGTCCTGGGCATTGAACTTGGGGTACTCTACCACTCAGCTATACCTCCAGCTCTTTTTATTTTTATTTTGAGTAAGGATCTTGCTCAGGCTGGGTGAACCTATGATCCTCCTGCCTCAGCCTCCCACAGTTCTGGGATTCCAAGTGGTGCTAGACCTGGCTAATTTTCAATTGACATGCACTCACTGTACATAGGGAACACTGTGTGACATTTCAGAACTGTATACAGTGACCAATCAGACCACAGTAATTAGGTGTCTGTCATCTCAGACATTTATCTTCTTGATTGAGAATGTTACAATTCTCTTGGTTAGCTTTTTTTGGTCTTTTTGAGACAGGGTCTCATTATGCAGTTCAGGCTGACCTTGAGCTCACTTTTGTAGCCCAGGCTGGGTGTTGAACTCGCACCAATCCTCCTGCTTCAGCCTCCCAAGTGCTGGGATTACAAGCATGTGCCACCATGCCCGGTGATTTATGTTTTTTTTTTTTTTTTACGGGACTGGGGTTTGAACTCTAGACCTTCCACTTGCCAGGCAGGCACTTGTGTGCTACAGAGCTATCTCCCTGGCCCCTCGGTTAGCTTTTTGAAATGTGCACTTTACTTGCTTGCCTCAGTTACCCTGTTGTTACTGAGCACGAGCAATTGTTCCTCCTGGGAACATTTTACATTCTGATGGCTCTGCAGAGAAGCCAGGCAGTCTACGGCCATGCCACCCTGAATGCACCTGATCTCGCCTGATCTCAGAAGCTAAGTAGGGTCGGGCCTGGCTAGGACTTGGATGGGAGGAGCCAGGTGGCCCTGGCCGGGTGGAAGGGATGGCCCATTGCACGAGTCTTCTCTTGGTCCTTTTTCGAGGTTCCAGGAAGATCTCACAAAGTGTGTACTTTCTTTGTTGCATGGTGGCCAAGGCCCCATCTGTCACTTCTCGGTGAATTCAGAGTTGTCAGGAAACAGAAACACAAGTTGATGCTTCTAGGTGGCCCCTCTGCCAGCATCGTGCCCCTTCAAACCTTCACTCAGCCCAGCAGCTCCAAGCCGGGCTGCTCCTGCCTGACCAGAGGCCCTTACGGGTGTGGCCGTCCTCCTCCTTGCTCCTTGTGTGCCTGTTATATAGCAATTAAGTGAATTTTCTGTCCCTCTGCAGTTTGATGTTGTCTTTAGTCTTGTCCTTTTAGTTTACATGTATTTATGGTTAGTTCAATTTTGTGTTCTAATGTTGACATGATTATTTATTTATTTATCTATCTATTTGATGGTTTTGAGAAAGGGTCTCACTATGTAGTACAGGCTGGCCTTGAACTCACTGTGTAACCCAGGCTGGCTTCGAACTAGCAGTGATCTTCCTGCCTCAGGTTCTGGAGTGCTGGGATTACAGACCCTCACCACCATACCCAGCTAAC
>PVKN010033389.1:0-12054 GCA_004027915.1 Capromys pilorides
TCTTAAGGAAATAAAAATATCATAGCCATTATTTTTAATGAACATTATTTTAAATAGAAACTTATTTTTATATTCTGAGAACTGAAATCATGGCTTTCTCTTTTGGATGTCCTTTTTTTTCCTTGGTTATCCTTTCCCATTTATTTATCATACAATTTTTATAATAGAGAAAACATTTAGAGGGCATTTATTTAAATCTGCCTTTATTTTAACATAGGCACTTTTGAATTCAAGTTGGTGGTGCACATACAAGTATTTTCTAAAATTATCTCTTTATATTTATTTTTTTTTAATTTTATTTATTTATTTGTTTGCTTGTTGTGTTTGTTTGTTTCTTTATTTTATTTATTTTGTGGCTGGCTCAGCCTGCCCTGGTGGTGGGGGCTGGCACAGCATGTGGTGCCTGGGATCGAACCGCAGTCCCTGCAGTTGCCTGAGCTTTCCTAAGCAGGCGCTTTAGACCACTGAACCATCTCGCCGGCCCTCTCTTTATATTTAATAATCTAGAAAATATTTCTTTGAAAATAATATTTTGTTTTAATAGAGTTAAGGCCTGGGGATAGAGTCCAAGGTTCTTAGACTTCTTCTCAGGAAGAAATAAATAGCACACAATAAATTATACTTCATATTTATACTGTGCAGCGTACATAGTTTTATCTGTGGTGACACAGAAGGCTGTGAAGAATTTCAAGATCATCATCATCATAACCAATTGTCACTTCGGTAATATGAAGAAATGCCACTGGAAAGAGAGCTCAGTGCTACAGTGTCAGATAATATGGAGTGAAAGATTACTGAAGTATTCTAGAAAATGCTTTAGATGTATAATTTTATATAGATCCTGCAACAACCCATAAGGGACATATTGTTGTTCCCATTTTTCTTTTAAAAATAATGTGATTCAGAGATATGAAGTAAGTTGACCTCAATTCTATTTGAGAAAACTTGCCCCAAAACTTACCCTGGAAATAAGGCTGAGATATGTCTATATGTTCCTTCAGTAGCGTGCTGGAGCTCATGGACTATTATTCTCTAAAGGAATGTGCTTTGCTTGGCTTAGCTCGCTGTCACTTATCAGGGCCAGATTCTGTAAAACCATGGCTAACTCGTAGATTTTTATCTGGTAAAATGCAAACGACTTCTGTCTAATAGAAGGCATAATTCTTAAGACATATCAATTAGTCTACGCCATCTAGCCATGTACCTATTCTAGTACTAGTGTTACAATCCCAAAGCTTCCTTTATTGATAGATAAAATAAAATTTGGTGTATAATATTTGTGTATTTGTGTAATTTCCAGTTGTTAATTTATTACAATTTTTCTTTGCACAGGCTCACAGTTACTGAATGATAAACCCAGTGACCAAGCCGGGGCTTTGGCTAAAGCCTGTGGCCTTGCTGCCCCAGCCATATTTCCCAGTCATTTTCGTTACTGAAAGCTTGTTTCATTAAGGAGCAAGTGGGAGCAGGAAAAAGCTTCATTAGTAGACTAGCAGTCCCGATTTTCACTTATCTTCAAGACTGAAATAATCAGAAACTTTTTTTCTACAGCTGCACCTGCTGATCCACTGAGCTATTCCCTGCTGGGTCTCTCTCCCTTCCCCTTTCCCAGTAAATTCAGGGAGCCAGTGGAATATACAATCCTGTGCTGTGTAGTTCCCTTCCTGGTCTGGACTATATTGAATGTATGTTATAAATGACTAATATCAAAATTCCTATGCATAAACTATGGTTAATACCATATCTGCCGAACTAATTTCTAACATTCTACCAAAACTCTATAGTCTGAGACATTATTATTATTATAATCATTATTGTTATTTATTTTTTAATGTGTTTAGTACAGGGTCTACAAGGTCTCACTACGCGTAGATCAGATGCATAGCGATCCTCCTGTTTTCAGCCTCCCAAATGCTGGGATTATAGGCACACGCCACCACACCCAGTCTCAATTGCAGGCTCAGCATGCCCCGGGGGCGGGGCCGGCACAGTGTCAGGGATCAAACTGGTCTCTGCATCTGCCTAAGCAGATGCTTTAATCTGAGCCTGAGACATTTTACAAGGACGGTGACAGACTCTAAGCTTCAAGAATAGATGATCACAGACCTGTACTGTGATCCCTTCCTCATTCAGTGTAAAAAGGGACAAGAATGAGTTAGTGGAAATATGAGAGCAAGGACTAATTTTGTTTAAAAAATTGAAGTACTATTATTCTAAAGTACCATATGATGGTATTTCACTCTCCAAACTATACTCTATATTGTCCTGAGCATCTTAATTAATGAGAAGACAAAAGTGATATCTAATCAGCTTATCAACAGAAGGAAGAAATGGGCATTTTTAAGTGATTGCAAAGTTTGGTCTCTTAAGCAGGTTAACAACTCTTCTAGTTTCCTTGTAACCCTTTCTAGGTTCTCAATTAGCACTGGGTACTTTTCCTTTATTCAAAAAAAAAAAAAAAAATCAACAGAACTATTTCAGATCTAAAACTGTACATAGGGACTGAGAAGTCTTCATTGATTCTACACTTTTTTCCTATACATTTTTTTTCAATGGAAGGAATTAGGTGACTAGTTCACATCCCTGGTAACACCATCTTGGAGCAAAATGTTAGACAAGGTCTCCTGGCAACAAAGGTCCCCACCCTATTGTCCAGCAAAGGAGGCTACTCTTGTACCAGATGGAGCCCCATGCGCATGGGCAGGCAGCCTGGCGGCATTCCCTGCTCATGCTAATTATCCTAGTCCCATGCTTCCCTTCTGAGGAAGTGGGAGGAGGGACGCTTGTGCCAAGTTTTTGCACAAGGTCAACCGTTTCTGGTGGAAGGGAACCAGGGTTAAATTAGCAGTCCGGATGAGGTAGGAAGCTGGGTGGAGAAACACAGGCCAGGGAAAATGAGCCTGAAAACTCAAATGGAGACAGCAGTAAAAAGTAATTACTAACACATTTCCCAACTCCGAAAGCCAGCCACATCCCACACCAGGGCCAAACTTGGAGCTCTGCTGTGCCAGGGAGGTTGGAGCAAAATCTGGACAGGAGGGATTGTGCAAGCGACTGCCACTCGCTGGGTTAGGCTCTCGCTCTCTCACAGTAAAATGGATCTGCAAGGAGTGAGGAAAGGATGGTTCTTCTAAATTCTCCACAAACATAAAGGACTTATGTGTCCACAAAATATTCATCCACTCAGGAACGCTCAAGAGCGCACACACACACACACACACACACACACACACACACACACACACACACACCGCAAAGCAAAGAGAACCGTTTTAGGAAAATATAAGTCATTGCAAACCTAGAATATCTCCCTCCTTTGCAACTCATCAGCATCACTGGAGGAGAGAAACTATCTGTAGGGGGACAGATCTGAGGACAGGAGGAGGAAGAAAAAGGAATGGGGAGGGAGGGAGGAGGAGGAGAAGCACTGCTTGCTGGTGTCAGGGAGAAACTCCTGATGGCGTTGACTGTTTTGGATTGATTGTTTTGACAGTTGATTTTTATTTTTTTCTAACTTCGGAATCATGACAGACAATTGCTGAACATCTAATTGATGAGTGAATACTTCATCAGATCTGGTTGCCTTAACAACTAAAATAGCCAAAATGTTAAGACAGTCAAGTAAGATTGATTATTTTGGATACAATTCTCAATCTAATCACCATATAAACACAGAGGATGTATCAACAGAGGCAAAAACAGCCAAAGGATAAGTGAGAATTTGTCCATCACCTCAATCCCTCATCCCTGCAATGTGAAGAAACGCCCACAGGGGTCTCTGGATTGCCTCTGGGTGCAGGGCATCATAGGAAACAGCCATCTGTAAAAGCTTGGGTTTTGGATCCTTTCACTTTCTAGCAAAAAGACAGAGACTGGCTTGTAATGGAAAAACAGACTCCCACCAGTCGTTGTGTGTGGAGGTGCTGAATCACGCATGAATATCAGCTGATGGTACCTACCAACCGTGGCATCCTTTCCTGAGGACTTTCATCTGGTATGAACTAAGAGAATGCTATGTGAAGAATTTTTTTTTAAAGCATCCACAGATAATTGTGATGCTGTGCCGTAGACCCAAAGGGAAATTAAATCTCTGTCATAATTAGATCTGGTATTTGCAGGCTCCAGAAAACAAGGCAGAAGAAATGCATTTCATATTCTGAAAAATCTTGAATTAAGAAACTTCTATTGGCATCTCAGGTGCCCGTCTGCATTCAGTCACCAGCGCGGCAGAGACACCTCGCCTGCTGATGCAGGTGCAAGAGTGTCCAGAATTTTATTCTTGTTTATTTATTTGGTTGCTTTTTTTTCATTTTGAGTTCTAAAATAATTATTATTTGATAGTTTGGTGCAATGCAGCCCATGTTGAGAAAATAGGAATTGATTAAGAAGCGAGACACTGTGAGAGACTGAAAATGAATGGGTAAAGAAAGGAAAAAGCCTACAAAGCATTTACAGTGTAATTTTCCAATACAAATTTGAGTAGATACCACATGCAGTTAGAAACAGATGCATTTTCAAACCTTTGTTATTATTGAACAAAGAATAATTTCTGAGTTTCCCCCCTTTTAGAAAGAATACAAGAACATACAATGCTGAAATCTATATACTAGCACAGCATTCATTTGGACGCCTCATTGCTTGAAACGTGACTCAGCCTCAACTCCTGAGGTCCTGACCCCGCTGGCATGCTGCCAAACGACAAGGTAGAAGGTCAAAATAAGCGTGGATGGAGGCAAGACATTAAATCGCTACATATCAGTTTGCCAGATTAATTACAAAAATTATTAACTTGATATGCTGAGTTCTTTAAACTGAGTCTGCAAAGACATTTGAATAAAAAATATAATCTCACAGGTTTTTTTAAATTTTTTTATGGGCAGAATATATTTATTGGGGGGAAAGAAAGCTCCTGTCCAAGACAAGGACAGGAGGGGAATCCCAAGATGGTGGTCACTGGGAAATTTTCTCTTCTCAGGACTATTTTTTTTTACTTTAAAGAAAAGAAAAATAAATAATAAAAATAACGGTATAAAATTTCAAAACAAGACTGTAGGAGGACAACAAGGTTCAGGAGGTTGCGTATTGTTATCTTCAAAGTAGTTACTTATAATACAAGACACAGGCTGAAGACCTTTTACTTCCTTTTTGTGAAACTGATCCACATCACCGTTGTTTGGAGGTTGACATCTGCCTTGGCCTGCTTGCTTTTGTCTTTCCAGCTTGGATTCCTAGGATCTGAGGTTCTCTTTATGCAAGAGTGGCCACTACTTTGGTAAGAAAAGGATGTCACAATATTCTTTTTAAAATATTTTTTTATTTTTTTTAGTTTCAAAACGCGTTAGTACTACATTCGCAATAACTGACACATTGAATATTGTTGTCCTCATAGTAGTTATACAGAGCCCAGGGTGTAGACATGATAAATTTTCTAATCCATATTAGTAGCGAAGGAAAAAAAAGAAAAAAAAAATTCTTCTCTTTGTACAAGGAGGGAGTAGTTGTATACATAGTCCAACGTTCTATAATTGCAGTGGCCAGTCGTGACAATATACTTTGAGGCCACAAATTTTTCCTTTCCTGGGAATGCGAACCAGGAAATTCCTAAGGACTAGGAAGAGGTGCGGACTGACACTGAAATGCCCTGTCTAATAGAGAGGAGCTGGAAAAGTCAAGATGTTGGCTTTAAATCCTCTGATGGCTAAAACTACTGGCAGAGTTGACAAGGACAGTACAAAGAGACAATGAACAGCTGATGAGGAGCAAGAGGAGGATGGAAAGGCTGGGAATAAGTAAGCTGCATAGATTCAAGAGTGCTGGGGGAAGACCTCATGACCTCTGTGAGTTGTGGGGAGCTGTGAGTTTCAATCTAGTTTATTTTGTTTTTCCCCTTGACGCTCTTTGGTAACATGAATGAGTATTCCTTAGATTCAAAGGAATTTGATTAGAAAGTGTTGACAGAGAATAAACTCAACTGAGTCAAGAACAAAGAAAGTTACATTTCTTTATGGCTAACTAGGACTGCAGTCTGGGAAAGCACTGCAGCAAGCAGTCTAGATAGCATGCTATTGAGTTTCGTAGAACAGTGCTCTTACGGTTCCCTTCCCTTCCTTCTCTGGCTGTTTCTTTCTATCTCTCCTAAGTCTAACCACAGAAGACCCAACACAGACTCTTGTGGATGAGCTGTCCCTCAATCCCTGCCTTACTGAAATGATGAATAAAGTGACTATTATTGTCCTACACCGAGGTCAGAGTGCAGAAATAAGCAGATGGTCAGAGCATTATTATAAAATGTGTGATAGGCTGTTACCTAGAACCTAGCCCTGAGGCTGTCCAAAAGACGCCATGCATGGCTCACTGCAACATGCCTCTGCCACCCGGGAATTCCAAAGAACTCAGAGGTATGATCAGAAGCCATAATCAAAGGCCACATTGCTCCCTAGGACTCACCCCTTCTGCTCAGGAAATCACATGAGTTTTAGAGCTTGTGCCGGGGACTGGGAACTGAGACCATTTCACAGCATCTATTAGACACCACTCTTCTCTGTTCTAGCAAAGTTGCCATATTTCACAAATCAACTATATAACTGGGGCTAACAGTTGGTTGAATTTTTGACAGATATTCAGTCATCTTGTAGGAGGCATTTGGATTATGCATGTACTGGTCAGGTCTGTGACATGGTGGTAGCTACCAAACCTGCATCACTTAGCCTTCAAGACTAACAGGAACCTCTGTCATTTTCAAAATTGGTTTTTATGTAATATTTTGTCTAGAGTAGGCAGAAACTGTTGAAGGCTTTATTGGGCCTTTCATCCCACATGGAGTTCTGATACTATATTTTTAAAAATACATGTCAGTAATAGACATTTACATTCCTTGGGGCAGTTGGTACATATATGTAGCACATCTTAATTCTGTTTTTAAGTCTCCTTTACCTTTTCATCCCACTCTTCCCCCACAACCCATTTCTTAATCCCCTTTCTTATTTTTTTTTTTGTGTTATGGTTGCAGTACATAATGTTTACATCCCTTCTGTGCACTTGGTACCTACAGATATCACATCTTTTTTTTAAAGACGCATTCTTATTGTGTAGTTCAGAGTAGACTTGAACTCATTATGAATATGTTGCCTAGGCTGGCCTTGAACTCATAGCATCCTCCTGCCTCAGGCTCCCAGCAGAGGCTGGGATTACAGGTGTACACTTGTGCCATGCCCTACACATAGTACATCTTAATTCCTGTTCTCATTCCCTTTCCCTCTCTCCTTCCCCTTTCCTGCCTTCACCTTGTCCTCTGAGAAAGATCTAGCTCCCTGTAACCTATTATCTATCTTCTAATTTGCTCTTCATAGTTTGGGTTTCTTATATAAGAGAAACCATATGATATTTAAGCTTTATTTCACTAAACATTATGATCTCAAGGTGCATTTATTTTCTGTTGCTTTTATACTTAACTCCTGGTCTTGAACCTCAGATTTTTTTTTTTCCTGTTGTGGAGATGAGTGTCTACTGGAAAGAAGTCTTCTGGCTTTCACACTTTGCTTACAATGGGGTTAGTCACCTTCAGACTTTTATAAGCTTTCTCTAACGCATAGATGACCCTTGAACTGTCCCTAAGGGTATGAGTAGTCATCCAAGTTCAAAGCCTTTATTTTTCTGTTTGCTACAGAATTCACAGATGCAAGAAATGATATACTTGTCAGATGTTGTGGCTTGTATCTAATTGTCCCCCCCAAGGTCTCATGCAATCATGAGGTTGTTTTTGGAGTTTGTGATTAATTCTTTTTCTTTTTTCCAGTACCAGGGATTGAACTCAGGGCCTTGCACTTGCCAGGCAAGCTCTTATTCTACTGAGCTATCTCCCCAGCCCTGTGATTAATTCTTGATCCAATGCTGGGATTACAAGTGTGAGTGCTACACCCTGGCCCTGGGGTGAGTAATTTGCATTACAATGTGAAGTGTGGAGAGAGGCTAGCTACAGGTGCTCCCTTTTCTCACTCTTGCTATTTGCCACTGCCATTAAAGGCTGCTCTGTGCCATGTGCCACTCTGCTTTGGAGCCAAGTACAGACTGAAACTTCCACTGTGAGCTAAGTAAACTTTTTTTTCCTTCACTTTGGGTGTTGAGTATTTTGTCCCAGCAAGAAAAGAGTAACTGAGACACTAGTGCATTCCTTTCCACCAGTATCCAAACCTGTGTCACTACTGGTAAAATTTGAGCCACTGTATTGCCAGTTCAAGCAAGAGGCTGACAGTGCCTCACCTCCCAGAAGGAACAGAGCCATCATGTTCAAGTGGCTGAAGTTTGCTTGCTTAGGATATTTCTGTCACCATGTGTGGCTGGTCAAGTTCCCTAGGAAACATCTTCTGATATTCCTAGATGTGTGCACAGGATGTCAATTATAAATGTACTGTTGGAAGCAATAACCCCAAGAGGTGAAGGAAGATTGAGCCTGAGAAGAAATTGAAGTGTAATGCAATAACAAGTACAAGAAGAGCCTCACACAAAACATATGAAGAGTTCTGCAGATCACATAGTCTTTCAGAGTTGACCTTTACTGAGGCAAGATGGCATGTGAGCCCCTTCCCTTTCTGTCAGACATCCTGTTTCTAGAGAGGTACAGTGGTCAATACATTGTGTCAACTTGACTGGATCACCTCAGCAGTTCCACAACCTGGGCAGTGGGAGCCCTACCCCACAGGACAGGAAGGCCCAGCCCAGAGTGACTCAGCACAAAAGGATAAATAAAGGGATTGAGGAAGGATTCGGTGTCACTTCCTTGGAGGAGCTCCATCTTCACAGCCACTACTTCAGAGGAACTCTGATCTTCACAGTCACTGGCACTTCCTTGGAGGAGTGTTGATCTTTGCAGCCAAGATAAAAGTAAGAGAGAGGGGCTTGACAGGCACTATAGCTGCTACTCCTCCTCTGCTCTTCATCATTGTCTGCCACCACGAACAGCTACTATCTGCCTCAGAACCAGAGGTATATAGACTAAAACCTCTACTACTGTGGGCTAAATGAACCTTTCTTTCCTTCACGTTGAGTGTCAGGTATTTGTCCCAGCAACTAGTAAAAAGTAACTGAAACAAGAGGCAGGGTGGTAACCTTTTGTGTCTGTTGTCTATTCCCAGAAGGATAGTCAGCCCAGAAGTCTCCAGAATCTGAGGGAATGAGGGCTTTCATCCTGAAAGAGAGATCTAGTTGTCACACCATGGCCTCCATTACATCTGAAAAAGATAAACATGATTTTGCATCTCTGCATCTGGGCCTATGGAATATTACTGATAGACAAGTTCTTTACTGCATTCTAGACATCACAATGGCATGGGTAAAGTTAGTCTGAGAGACAAAAGTTGGTCCTGCAATTCCAACCCTGACTTTTCAGCTCTTCTGAGGCAGTTCTGAGCATGTAGCATTAAATTGTCCCATAGCATGTGGAAACCCATCTTGGAAAGAACAGTCTGTCCTGGGCTTTCCAAGAGGATTTTTCATGCAGAAATTAGGTATACTGAAGAAGTCCGAAAGGTCTGTGCAGTAATGGCAAGGATACAATAAGAGTTAGAGGTTTAACAACATCTGGGCTATCATCATAGGATAGATATGAGGTGTGGGGGGAAAACTCACTGCCCTTGGAGCAAGAAGACAGAGATTTGGAGTCTAGTCCTGGCTTGGCTACACATTAACTAAATTATGTTGAGCAAATCACTTAACATCTCAGCATCTTAATTTTATTAACTGTAAAATGAATATAATGTGATGAGGTTATGCTATACTTATTTTACAGGTGGCTATAATAACCAGAGGGGCAGTGTTTATGAAATATAAATATTATTATTGCTTTAGCTAAAAGGGGAATTACTTTAAAGATTGTAACAAGGGTTCTAAATTGACTTTATCTTTCTACTTCACTAGCTTTGAATCCCTAATGGACAAATATTTCCAAATTATACTTATCATAGGCTGCTAAAGCGAAACCTTCCAGGTGCACCTTACTGAAAGCCGAGGTTATTTTATTGGGAAACCTCTAGTGGTATAGAAAGGACCAGTGTTAAACAACTCATTTAACAATAGGAGATGGACATTTTCAAGAACAGCAACCCAAAGTAAAAGCACAAGTAGTGCTCTCAGGGTCTCCCTGGACTGCAATGCTTTTAAAAAGGAAAGGAAAATGTAAGAGAAAGAAGAGAGAAGAGGAAGACAGGGGGACTGATAACAATACTTTGTATTCATATAGATATTTTCCCCTCCATTGACTTCCAAGCTTTTGGCAAGTTTTAATTGGCTAATCCTCACATATCCCTCAGAGGATAAGTGGGTGTTGAGTATTCCAGATTTTCAAATGAGGAGGAAAAATACAAAGAACTCAAGTGCCCTGCCTTAGGTCACAAACATGGGCTAGTGGTAAAGTGGAGAAGGGAAGGGGACAGTGGCCTCACCTTCCAACCCACGGCCCCAACTCCTGGCCTCACTTTCCAGAACCTTTTGGGTCTTTCGCTGATCTTTCCGAAGCAGAATCCTCAGCAATTTATTTCACCCACGACACAGTGTGACGCCTTTATTCCTGTGGAATCCTTGTTTCGGATCAAAGACAAAAATACATATTTTCAGACACGATGAACTCTTCTACAGTTAAGTCATGCTCAATACAGCCAGAAAAGAAGAGTTGTGTGTGTTTAATTTTCAAGAAAGACATTGATGTTCTTTTAAGGAGCTGAATGCTCTTTGAATCCAACAGCAAGGCAGAGCCTGTGAACAAAACCATTCCTATTCACTTCAAACTATAGCATCTTTGCTGAACACTCTTCAGAGAATTCCCAGCTTTGTTTAATAGATTACCAAGGCTTCTCTTCAAACTACCCAGCTGACCCCTGTTCGTCTGGTACCCTCAGTGTTGCCAGGAAAAACTGATTGTTCTCACAGGATTAAAGCTTGCTCTCGGACCGAAGATAGTTTTGCATCTAAAAAAATAAAAAAATTCCCTGATGAGAATTGTAAAAAGCCTTTAGCAACATAGGCGGGCAGAAAATCTTTGAGTCAATAAGAATGGAACTATTTCACCTAAATGAGACTCAAAGAATACTGAGCATGTTAGAGCCCAGGCAACATGTGAGAAAAATGAAATTTCTAACCTGGTTCACTAAGTATTGGGGTATATTTGGGGTATGCTGCTCTTGCCAGAGTCCTAAGTTGCATCATGGGATCTGAGACACTACTGTTAAGACCCACAGTACCCCTGTGCTAGAACGTTCCTCTAAGGAAATAAAACTGTGGTCTCTTTAATTGGGAAGTAAAGCAGAAGAAAGAGTTAAAAAAATTTTTTTTGGAGGGGAAAGGAGAGCAAGAAAATTGACAAAGGACAATTTGTGCCACAACAGAGACTGGTACTAATTCCTAAGCCTTCTAATTAAGTCAAGCCACATAAAATTTTTTTTTTTTTTTTTTTTTTTGTGATACCAGGGATTGAACTCAGGACCTTGTGCTTGCCAGGCAAGCATTTATTCCACTGAGCTATCTCCCCAGCCCCAAGCCACGTCTACTTTCAAGGTGACAGTGAATAGGCAATTAGTGCCAAGCCCTCTGACTGGGCCCCAGCATTCTGGGCAGGGGAAAAGCTCTACCCTGCCCACACTCATGACCTTGGCCCAGGTTTTGGGTATTTGTGGACTTTCACTTCCTCACAAAACAGAGGAAAGACAGGGTTCTTAAGGTCCTGTCTCACAGTCTCTTAATGGACAGAATTCTAAGCAATCAATTAATTTTCCCTCCCATTAACTTTTCTTCTGATCAGCTTGTGGCCTGTGATGGGCCAGATGCCATTCAGTTGGGTAGCATGCTTAGTTTGTTCTTCAAGTTTTGGTGCATCATCTTTTTTTCTCATTTGGCACTTAGAGGTCTTCTCCAAAGGAGAGGGAGAAAAGACACTGGAGGTAGGGGTGGGAGGAGGAAAGAAACCTTTTCTTGTGGATGAATTGTAGCCAGCCTTTAGCATACAGATCCCGCTTGCTCTTCAAGAGGATGATTCTATTAAATTCATTTTACAGATGAGAAAATGAA
>PVKN010033390.1:0-12039 GCA_004027915.1 Capromys pilorides
ATAGACAGACAGACAGACAGACAGACAGACAGACAGACAGACAAGTTTTGGGGGGTACCAGGAATCAAACTCAGGACTTTGCATTTTCTGCATCCTCAACCCCTATAAATATTTTTAGAAGAGTGACTTAAATACAAAATGAATTTGGAAGAGTTAAAAAAAATTAAGGTTTATTGAAAGTGTTAATGTTTAATCATTTGACCAATCTTACATACTCATATCTATTAAAGAGATTTGATGATGAAAATATGTAATATAACCATTGTTAAATTTATGTTCTTGTTTTGAAATTCTGTACTATATGTATTCTTGCTTGTTACTCTTTTTCTATCTTTGTTTCTGCTATTTTTACTATTTAGAATAAAATTTTAAATATTTAAAAGAAGCTTCTGGCGTGAATGTGATCCAGAAGAGCCTGGCTAACTGACTTCTGAATGCCCTGGTGAAAAAGCTGCACCTTCACCAGACAATCCCCTGATGTCTTCCATGCCTCTGCGCCTGTGCCAACCTGGCCTTTCCACCCATCCACTTGTCTGTCTGCCCTTTCTCTCTTCTTGTGGCTCTTATCCTGTTTTACATGCCATGCCTGGAAGTCCGGGTTGATTCTTTTTTTCTTTTCATAACTCAAAGAATCAAATCATCCCCATGCAGTTGTAAGTAGCTGACATCAAAGTGAGTTCCAAGCCTGAATTCAAAGATGTCTGTAGTGTAGTACATTTTGGCCACTTTCTCTCCAGTTCCTGTCTAGGTACCCTCACTTTCTAAGGGCAGCAGCAGCCTCAGGCCATCTGTTTCCACCACAGCAGTCAGCCTTCCCAATCCTGAGGTTCCTGACCCAGGTGGACTGGCTATCACTCATGATGGAGGTCCATCCTCATGAAGACAAGGAAGAAAAAACCCCTGATTTTTTAAAAAAGAGGTTTATATCGAGGGAATTCAATTAACAGCCGGTAGCCTAGTTATGCCAACTTCATTTTCACATGGTTCAGGAATCCTGAAAAGGACAACACGTTTGCTGCATTTGCGTATTTCAATTATAAGTTGAAATTAAATGCAGCAGCCACAAGCTTCTTTTATGTTTCTGTTCCCCAAATGATGAGTCAGAATTAGTCCACAGTTATATTTTCCTAAGCACAGCAGAAAACAGTTGTGAGTGTATTATCAGGAGATAAAAATAAATGGTCACCCCGGCCCATATGCCCCTGGGCATCAGCTATAAACCTCATGGAGTAGGCAGCACAGAACCCCGAGAGAGAACACAGGGATCCCACAGCCTAGCCATGAAGCTGCTGTCAGAAATTTCTGACAACGTTCATCCTGCTTTTCTTTCTCCCTGACATGAATGTCAGCCCCCAAGCATTTCTTCTCTGAGAAGGAAGGTGCCTGGGGCATAACTGGTGTGATTCCTGGGATTACAGATGATCAGTGAGACTGGGACTGCAAAAACAGTTTTCAAAACAGAAACATGTTTCTTCTGGGGAAGGTTGCTGGATGACTATTGGAGGAGATCCATCAATGGAAAAGCCAAGCCATTTGAAGCTTTTCAGTCACCAGTGAGAACAAGGAAGGGGAAGAGATTCACATTTCCCAAACTCCTTCCTTTGGGCCAGGAGAGAAGCCAAAAGAAACAGCGTTACTATACAAAAGCAGAGGCCCTATGGCGGGAGGAATACTGCCATCATCTTTTCCTGCCTGGCCTGGGCTACCTTACTCATTCTGCCTTGTCCTAATTGGCCTATTAAGATGTGACCACTCTGGGCTGGCCTGATAGCTCAGCGGACTAGTGCCTGCTTAGGCAGAATGCAGTGGCTGGGATTCGATACCCAGTGTGCTGTGCAAGCCCCGCCACTGGGATGTACTGAGATAGCCATTGAGACTTGGTGTGGCATGTGCCTGTAATCCCAGCACTTGGCAGGGTGAAAACAGGAGAATCACTATGAGTCTGATCTGCATAGCGAGACCTTGTAGACCCTGTCCTAAAAAAAAAAAAAAAAAAAAAAAAAAGATGTGACCACTCTGAGAATGCTGAGAATGTTTATGGAAGAAACATGAACTGAATCCAGGTTTCCCACACACATTTTACAAGGTTCTACCACATTAAGTGACTGTTTCTTTCTTAGGTACCACTCCTTTTAGATAAGTATATTGATTACAATACATCCATTACTTAAACTAGTTAGAAAGGGGCCAGGCCTAATGAATCCTCTTTTGGGGGAGGCAGACCAGAAGCCAGGAAGAGGAGAGGGAATGGACATTAGGAACAGAACCCGTGGCTGTGAGGCAGATGGCATGCTAAGTTCTCCTGAGAACTGAGAGCATGCTTTGGAACCTAAATTTCAAGGTCACTTTCTATGTGCTCCACTTACACTTCCTTGCATGTCTCTGAGTTTTTGCTCTCTGTATCTGAGACTCTTTCTCCTTATGTTTCAGAGGATTTTCCCATTAGCTCTGAGATGTTAATTTCCTAAGCTGTAGGGAAGCCAGTCTCCTGCCCAAGGACAGCCACCTCCAGGGCACCTGGTTTTACTGCTGGCATCCAAGGACACCATCTTCTGCCACAGATTTAGCACAACAGGCAGAAGTGGAGAAGGGACATTGGATTCCTGGACAGTGACCCATTACCCTTTTACTACAAGAGCAGATGCTGCAGTGGGGGTAGACTGGGGGTAGGGAGGAAATAGGCATGAAGGAAGAAAGTCCATTTAGAACACACAGAAGCCTGCTGCATTCCACAATATCCCTGTTCCTTTATATAGCAATGCTGGCTGGGGATTTAGCTCAGTGGTTCAGTGCCTGCCTGGCAAGCATGAGGTTCTGAGTTCAATTTCTGATATATCTATATCTATACATCTACCTCTATACCAAATATATGTGTGTGTGTGTGTGTATATGTATATATATATATACACACATACATATATATATACATATATATAACATTTATATATAATACGTACTATATAAATGTATATTTAATATTTACCTTATATATTTAAAATAAATATATAAAAACATATTTTTTGAAAGGTTTTTTTTTTTTGAAAGAGTTTTTTTCTAAAAGTTACTGATTTTTCAAGGTGTGTACTGGGAGAGTTCAATAGAGGACTAGGCATTGTTTATCTGCAGAATTTACTTTGTGACCTTGGCCATGTGTCTTGTAGCAGCTGGTGGGTGAGCTGTTTTCGGGGCCCAGCCACAACGGACTTATATACTGCTTTAGCACTGCTCTTCTGATGGTAAACTGTCTTCAGTCCATTTGGCTATGCTTTTATTTCACAAGTTAGCATCCTTAGGTGACACTTCTCTGACTAAAATGGTTTATTCCAAATTCAACCAGTCACTTTTAACAAAAAGTTGAGAAAGAATAACTCAAATAGCCACACTGTCTATAGTGCTTGTAAATCCTATGGGTACTGGACAAAGAAAAAGAAAGCACTGGAAACACATGGAAATTACGCAGCCTCCATTTTAAGCACACCCTCTGCTGACAAGGCCTTGTGACTGGCTTCTCCCTCTCTTGTACAGTGTAACAGATGACATTAACACTGGCACACCCAGACCAACAGATTGCCCTTTACCTCCTTGGCAGACATACACTACTGGATATTTCAGCCACTGACTTTAAATGTGGAAAGACAATAAACAAAATGCCTTTTGTATAAACCACAAATAAAAGCTACAGGATTACTGAAAAGTGATCGATATTTTTATGACAGGAGACTTTTTAGGAGGACCCAAACACCCCTGAGCTTTAATAAAGTTAGGTGACAGGTCAGAAAGCACCACTGCAAGTCCAGAGGACCCAAGTGTGAAGGGTACTGTGGCCTGACAGCCGAATGACTCTGGCGGAGGCGAGGCTGCTGCCAGCCTCGCCAAGAGTAGTGCACGGGTGGGCGGAACACAGGGAGCCACAGTGGCTTCTGGTGCGCACCCCTGGTGAGGAGGATCAGCAAGGAGCACCTGCACTGCAGGGAGGTGACAGAGAACCCTCAGGGAACATTCAGAAAGAAAGGAAGGCCTGACACCAGAAAGGTTTCTTGTGAGCCAATGGGTTGTTTTCAGGAGACAAGGTAACCGCGTGGTTAGGATGACTTTGTAACCACCATTATGTTTACAGTGATGACTCAGTTTCCTCATCTGTACAACGGAGCAGATATAACAGCATCACAGGTTGCCATATGAAATGATATGTAGTAGATAAATATTGTTGATCCTAAGGGACAGGCAGGTGTTTAAACAGATAAGAACAAGCACAGCATTGTTGCTTGAAAGCTTTTCTAACCAGCGGGTTATTGACATTTAAAATCAATACTACCTCCCGGATATGGGCAGCGTCCACACCAAACAGGAGACATAAGAACTAGGAAAGCAGAAGAAACCATAAGGCTGGCTTCCATGCCTGAGCAACAAGTACACTCTGCCTTGGGGACTGGCAGCTCTGTTACCAGGTGGTGGCTGCCTGCCCTCTCTTCCCTGGCTTCCCACTCAGCATTCTGTGGTTCTCTACAAAGGACTCGGCTGGGTGGAAGAAAGGCCTTAACAGGCACAGACTCAGGGAAGAACTCCAAGTAGCTTGCAAAGGAGGTCTGGGATCCCTAGGAGGAAAAGGCTCAGAGCACAATGATCCTAAGCTGAAGAGGGATGCCTCCCTCCCAACCAAGTCTGACCCAAATTACCAAGAAGTGAAATTCTTAGGGTTCTCCAGGTGACAGTATGACTCATGCAGAATGATCCTTTGCCTTCAACCATGTGCTTCAATAAACTCCCAAGTGCTGGGAAGGCACCTCTTACCCCTTCTTGGTCTTACCCTTACATTCAACACTCCACTATCCCCCTTATTTTTGCTGGACTGGCCAGTGCTATTGGCTCCAGTGTCCAGTGGTTCATATTTTCCAGTGATAGAGAAGATATTTCCTACAGACTTTTAATGGTATTTCACAGAATTTTGGCTGCTAAAGGGAAAAATGCTTTAATACAAAGCAAATCCCTAGGACTGCTTGCCTTGCTGCATGCCACTTTCTCCTAGGATGGTTATGGGCAGCAGGTGAGGAGCTAAGTCCTGGGCACATCCCTGCTAACCTATATGCAAAGGTACCTGGTCTGTTCATGAAGTCACAGTGGCCTAGACCTGCAATGTCTATCCTCTTCATGAAAAGCACCATGCTGGTTAGGTTGGCTTCCTGCATCTCTGCTGGTTTAAGTGGCCTCATGTCTTTGGAGGCAAATTCTTCAGTGTACAGACAGAAAAGCTTTCCTAAAAGAAATCAAGGAAATGGCTTTAATATCTCTGTATTGTATCCCTCGGGGATTCTAATATTTGTTTTTGTGTGTACAACGCTACCTGAAGTAGATGACCCAAGAATCTGCTTGCGAATCTCTGCTTGGCTCTGGCTGATGGGCTGCATGATGAGGGAGTTGGCTCTGATTCTGGGGTTGTACACCTTCGATAGAAAGACAGTATGGTTAGCATCAGGGAAAAGGCCATGAGGACACTGCTGTGCACTAGTGCGGCTTCCTTTCCTTTGTCCAGTATTTACTACTGTTTCATTTGCCATCAGATGGCAACTGCAAGGACTTTGTAAATGGATTAAAAGCTATCTGTTTTGGCCCAGCATGGTGGCACATGCCTGTATTCCCAGCATTTGGGAGGCTGAGGCAGGAGGATTGTCAGGAGTTTGAGGCCAGTCAGGGCTACAAAGTCAATCCAAGGATTGCCTGAACTCCATAGTGAAACCCTGTCTCAAAGGGGGTAGTGAGGAGAATCTCTGTACTTCTGGGGTGGCATCAAAAGCCCTGGGACCACTGCTGAGACCTTATCGCTGCCACTTCTGAGCACCACACTAGAGAACAGGAACAGGTATGCTTATGCCCATTGAGCAAACGGTTGCCACCTAGCAAGTGTGCTTTTTAAATGTTTCTTTCAAGCTGCCTGTGATGCCAGAGGGCTCACCTTTAGGACAAACACAGAGTGTTTTCAAGTGTGATACTTATAAAACCTGCATACAGAACTAACAGTGATTCTTATACATGGCTTAAAGAGGAAAAGGATAGCTCTGAGTTCTCTGAATGGTAGACTAATGCAGTCAAGATCAATTCTAACTGGTTGCAAGGGCCGCTTCATGATCAGTGGGAATACCTGTCACTGCATGACAAAAACATGTAGGAGGCCAACAGGGTTCCAGAGGTATAAAAGCTGCCTCGAGTGTAGCAAAGGTAAATGAGTCAGCATTTGACAGCTTTTTTTCAGGTCTCAAAAGCTATGCATTCTTTGGTTCAATGTCTGTAAAGTTTGAGATACCTCATTTTCATTTTCTGTAATTTTTGGTACAAGGTAATGATAAAATAGCACTTTATTTAAATAATGTATTTTCTAAAAAAGTTTAGAATGAAAATTTTATTGTGTCAATTATAAACCAATATTTGCTAAAATTTAAGTCTGTATATGTAGCTAATTTCTAGTAAATTCTCTGGGACAAGATACTAATTACTTTGGTAAAGGGACTACCAAAAATTACTAAAAAAAAGATTAGTTTAAGGGAGAAATAATTTGCTGTGCTAGGAGCTTACCAAAGAAAAAGCACTTACAAATTCCAGATTCTCACTCCCCAAAACACATAAACAGCCCCTGTTCCAGACTGCGTTGTGCCTTTTTCCTGAGGGTACATTTTCTATTTTCCTTGAATGTGTACTTTAAATTCTTCCTAATAAACTTCTTTATGCCTTTCACAAAAGTAAAACAAAATGAAATATAAAAAAGAGAGAAAGGAAGGAAAAGACCCACATAAGGAAAGCCACTGACAGCTTTATACTACAGTTGTGACTTTCCTTAAAACCTCCTCTGGGCCCTCAACGGAGCTAATTTGTTTGCTGTCTTTGTACATGCCAGGGAAGATGTGATCCAGTTGGCAAGCAGTAGTGGCTCACATCTGTAATCCTGGCCCTCTTGAGTTCAAGGCATGCCTGGCTGGATTACATAGCCAGTACAAGGTGGGTCTGTACTACACAGCAAGATCCTGTTCAACAAACAAACAAACAAACAAAAATGTGTGAGTCAGACTTTAGTTGCCACTGCAATCACTCTTCTGTGGCCATGGGACCAAATTCAGAGAACCCCAGGCCATAAATGTCATCCTCACTTTAAGGTCAGTAAAACTGCAGGAACTCAGAAAGTTTCCTTGCTAATAGTTACCTTTCTTCTTTCCAAACCCACATCGATAACAAATTTGACTGTGTTGCTCCAGATCAAAGACTCCCCAGAGCTAGTAGTCAATACCACTCTTCTCTGATACACTTGGCATCCCTTCTCTGTGTCATCAATTGACTTGAACAGTGTGCATTTCTCTTGGGGATACAAAGGAAAAACCACCAGCTCTCCGAGGTCTGAGTTTAAGCTAGATCCTTCTTGACAGACAATTTCATGGGCTTTTTCTATATCCTAAAGTAAAGAAATAACATCATCCATGAGAACAAAGTACAATGCAAACTACTACTTAAAAAGAAAGTCTGAATTGACACAACACTACATAATGTGCATGGGGAAGAAATGCTTGTGTAGTGACCTACATCGATTTTTAAATGAGGAAAAGAGATGTAACTGGATGAAAACATTTCTTTGGGGAAGCTGAATATAGTTTTTACACAATTGCATTGCTTTTAGTTCAAAACGGTTTTGGCTTTGTAAAATGTATTATCTTTGCCTTTATACATTTATCTCACTGTTTTTCAAGTTCATGCAATTTCTCACACCCACTAACAATGACAGGCAAACAAACATTTTCACATTAATGATATATCACTGTACTTTAACACCAATAGAAGTAAGACTTATACAGCCATCTCGACACTTCCACAAAGACACATGTAGAAACATAGCTGGGATCCCCCACTGGATTATTCTAAAACTTATCGTGACCTATTAGCACTTTAAAATAGCAGTAATGAAATAAAGTAGGCAGGAAGTACTTGCTTTGACACCTTTGCATGGTTTGGGCACTTAGAAATACCCATTTAAATATATACTAAGTATATTGAGAAAGTGTAAAATATTTGCCATAAAACTACAACTGGTTAAAAATGTTTGAATATAAGGTATTTTAGATAGCTCCCCCCCCCACCCTGCCGCCACCCCGCCCCAAGACACAGAGTCTTGCTACATAGTTCAAGCTGGTCCTGAACTCATAATGTAGTCCAGGCTGGCCTTGAACTCACAGCAATCCTCATACCTCAGACTCATGAGTACTGGGATTATAGGCCTGTACCACCACACTCTAGAAATAGTGTTTTTCTATTTCTCAAAGTATGACTAGTTTTTTGGAATCTCACATGAAACAGATGTCAATGTAATTCTAATTTTTCTGTTTCCAAGATTTCTACCTTTTAAAGGACTTAAAATTACAAAATGGAAGAAGTCCCATTTAATTTATTAGGTTCATTAAAAGTCTGAGTTAAAAAATGGGTTCCTACGACTATCATCATTTTTATGACCCACTCCTAGTTTCCATTGCTCCAACTCACAACTACTTTCTTCTTATACCACTTAGAGAATGGGGCTCACTTAGGGTTAGGAGGACGGACGTACCTAAAGAAAGGGTAAGGCCCTGAAGTCTCTGAGTGCTGAAGCGTGTCTGTGACTGAGTGGCTCCCGGGCAGGCCGGAGGCCACTCCGCTGGGCTCCATCCACACCAGTGCCTACACAGATGCTTGCTCTTGCTCGCTCTTCCTTTTTCTGCACATGGCTCGTTTACTTGGGCAGATTTTTTTTTTTTTTAAAACTGAGCACACAGCATGACTGTTGATTGTGATGAAAACTTGCCAACTAGACTAAGCAGAACAGAAGCGCTTCTTTGGCTTTGTGATTCTGCTCACTTCATTTTCCCTACATACTTGGTGTGGACAGCTTAGACATTAAGAGAAGAACAAGTAACGGAGCAGTGTCCTGCGCCTTGCTGCTTGTCCTTCCTAGGTGCACGCACGTTCCCTGTGCGGGCCACAGTGAGCAAGGTGCTACCTCACGCTCAACGGCTAACCTGAAGTTGAAAAACAAGGCTCAATCCCAGCAGCCCACTCAGGAACAATTTCCTATCACAATAAACCTTCAAAGTGTACTGAGATATCCACTCTTCTTTTTATAATATTGTTGAAAAAATACTTGTGGCAAGAAATTTTTTATTTGCTGCTAGTCATTAAAAATCTTTGAATATTGGATTTTGGGCTTCGAATATTTTGTTCTAAGCTGGGGGAGAATTAGGGAAATCTTCAATAGACTAAAATGGAATGAAACAGAAATAGCTAGGGTTTTGAGATAATAATCTTCAGAAATTGAAAAAAAATGCTGAAAATTTGCATTTGGCGCTTTGTAAGTTTTATCTACTTATTTCCTTGATTCTTACGCAATGTATGAACTGTGTTTACTTATATGGAGCTTTCCTTTACCTGCATAGCTTTAGAAATCAACAATGTCTCTGAAGGAAGATATCCAGCAGCTGTGTGGATCCCACAATGAAGACCCCTAATTTGCATAGCTCACTTCTTAGGAAAACGCTAACTTAATGACAGCATGTTTGTGATAGTACAGCAACAGGGCTAGACATTACCACAAATCTCAACTAGGTTTTCTTCTTATTTTACTGTTTGTTTTCAGGCTAAAAGGTGGCTAAGTGATAAGGAACAACGCACTGTAAGCATTTAGGACTCTGAGTCTTAAGTACTCAGCACACACATGAATAAACCACTATAGCAAACATTATTATTTAGATGAGAACATGTATCATCTCTTTTCAAAACAATTGATAAATGTGCTATAGCATACATATGCTTGAAATTCTAAATAATGTTCTTTAAGAAAATGGATGAAGTAGCAAGAAAAGGGCCTAAAGTTCTCAGTTGGGAGGCTCTCTCCTCCCTATGCTCTGAGGAGAAGCAGAGCTGGGCAGAGACACGGAGCTGCTGCTGCAAGCACATGGATGCATAAGCGAGGCCAACAGGCAGCGAGCTGCTCATCTCCATTCGGGCAGTGCCCTGTATCATGCAGTTTCCTTGCTGGTTCCTCCCGAATCACTATTACCATTACACATCTGGGTCAAGATCTAAAAACGAGTCCTTTTTCTCTGTGAGAAGATGGGAAGGGAAAAGGACCAGGCAATTTGTCTTTGAAAAGTATCATTTTGGTGACCTGGAGGCTTGATTCCGCCCACAGAAAGAGGTAGGATAAGTGTAGCTGGGGGGAAAAAAGACACTAGAAGTTACCTTGATTTCAGGAGTAATGGCACATGACAGTAATCCTACCACTCAGGAAGCTGAGGCAGGAGGATTGCCTCAAGTTCAAGGCCAGCCTGGACAGCACAGGTAAGTAAAATGCCATCCTAAACTATGTACATAGTAAAATTCTGTTTCAAAAAACCAAAACCAAAACATAAAAAAAAAATTGAACGAAAATCTTTCCCTCAAAAACAAAACACATCTTGACTGTATAAAAGCATCAACAGAATGGAAAGCTCAACTGTACAGCTAAAAGCATACCTTAGAAGAGACATTTGTAAGAAATCCAAGTTATTTTTCGCATTTACCTTTTAAGAAAACCCCAGTTTAGGGACATGAGCTTTTAGGAAATGCTGTAAATTATATGTTTCTGCCCACGCCCTACTGACCGTAGTGATGTTTTAGGAAATTTAAGTCCCATGTGTCACTGAGGGGAGATGTGACGTGCACAGCAGGTTGCAGATCCAGCAGCTGTGTGCTGGGGTGGCTGCAATGCAGCCTGCCAGGGCAGAGAGCTGGTCCTGGAGATCACTTCTGCACACTCCTTGAGATGCTGCCCCATCTTTGTCTAGAATAGCATGTGATTATACCCGTATTCCTTGTTCTCTTTGTAGTACAGATTTCATTTACCCTATATAGACTTTTTAAGTGTGAAAACATGCGGTGTGATGAGGCTAAATATAAATAAACAGTTAATTAGCAAACAAACTGTCTGTTAGCTATTAAAAGCTCTCCAAATGAATACCTTATAACAAAGTCTGTTAGGACAGAATATCACTTACTTGTTCACAGGCCAGAAAGACTACAATGTCACCCTTTTCACCAGAGTGGTGAATTTCAAAGATAAGGCGTAAAATAGACTCAAAAGAATCCTTTTGAGCCTCACTAAGGTACACAACTTCCACAGGGTGCTTATTTTTCACTTCTATGAGAGGCACGTTTCCATAATAAGAACTGAGTTTGCTGATGAAGAGAGGTGAAGAGTTAATTATGAGCTTCAGTTCTGGTCTTGCCAGTAAAACATCTTTAAGAAGTCCAAGTAACACATCTGTTGCGATGCTTCTTTCGTGAATATCATCTAAGATGATGACCCCGTAGTTACCCAAAAAAGGATTGGACATCATTTCTCTTTGCAACATATCATCAGTACAGTACCTATAAAGAATAAATATTAAAGTTATTCTTATGAATAAATCATGCATAGAACTTCCTAATAATAAAAATGCCCTTCTTAGTAATTTGAAAGCTTCAAGGCCAAAATTCTTTTAAGCTTATAGAATCTACAGATCTACAGCACAGAAAAATACACACAAAAGTCATACCCAATTTGTATATGTTCATGGACTCATGGATCACTGCAGAACCCCTGGTTAAAGATCTCTGTCTAAACCCTTACTACACAACTAATAACAGCTGCCTTTAGTATTTGTCTGAACTGCATAATCGAAAATTACTAACATAAAACATCCTTGCCAGGCAAGTAGTTTTCCCTCTCTTTTGTCAAGGAAGAATTCAATAACAGCATATATTTTCCGAGGAAAGGATCCGGGTCTGGAACCTTGGTCCAGTTCACAGGCCAATTACCTACTGCAAGGACTTTAGTACCTGTGTTGCATGGTGGGAGCCCATATCACCAAAATCAGCATGAGTAAGTGTGAGGTATCACCCAAACAGGAACTAGGAAGAATCTAAAAAGTAACCATCATGGGCCAGGGAGATAGCTCAGTAGAGTAACTGCTTGGCTGGCAAGTGAAGGGTCCTGAGTTCAATCCCTGGTACTAC
>PVKN010033391.1:0-12041 GCA_004027915.1 Capromys pilorides
GAACTGGGGATCAAACTCAGGACCTTGCACTTGCCAGGCAGGCACCTGTGCCCCTGAGCTATCTCCCTGACCCCCAAGGGCACCCTTGTTTATAGCACCACAATTAGTAATCGTCAAAGTGGATGTATCTTGAACATATAAGTGAAATAAACCAGACTTACATATGTAAATATCATATAGTCTCCCTAGTGTAAAAACTCAAAAGAATAATTAATTGATAATTAATAATAATTAATTAAGTAATTAGTTTTGGGGGTACCAGGAATCAAAAAAAAAAAAAAAAAATCAGTAATCGTCAAATCGTGGAAACAGCCCAAATGCCTTTCAACAGGTGAATGAATAAATAAAACAATGGAGTACTACTCTGCCATAAAGGAAGATAAACTTGGGAAATTATATATCTATGTCTAGCTTGACGATAAATAGGAAGTAGGGAGATCTGTTTCAAATGAATGGAGGAACAAGAGGAGAGAAGAGGGGAGAAAGAGGAGAAAGGGATGGAAAAAAGAACAGGAGGGAAAAATGATAAAAATAGAGCTTTTACAAACAATTGGAAGGGGCAGGGAGGGAGGGGAGCAGGAGGGGATGAGAAAAAGGAAAAACACACACAAAAAATGTAGACATGTTATGTAATCATGCTGGGCAGCCAATGTGTACTAATAAGAAGGTTTTAGAAAAGAATGACCTGGGCCAGCGAGATAGCTCAGCGGTCTAAAGCGCCTGCTTAGACAAGCTTAGGCAACCATGGGAACCGAGATTCGATCTCCGGCACCACATGCTGCGCCAGCCCCACCCCCAAGGCAGGCTGAGCTGGCCATAACATAAATAAATGAATAAATACCCATCAGAAATGGACCGCTGCAAGCCGGGAGTGGTGGTACAGGCCTGTAATCCCAGCATTTGGGAGGCTGAGGCAGGAGGATTGGTGCAAGTTCGAGACCAGCCTGGGCTATAAAAGTGGGCTCAAGGCCAGCCTGAACTGCATAGCGAGACCCTGTCTCAAAAAGACAAAAAAAAAAAGAAAAAAAGAAATGGACTGCTGCAACCCTCTGCTGCTGTCCAGCTGGCTGGGCCCTTGACGCGACCAGCAGCTGTAGGAAGGGAGTCGTCGTCGGGCCCTCTTTCCTTGCACATTATTATTATGGCTCCCCCCCCCCCCCACCTTTAGCAGAAGTGCTGGGATTGAACCCAAGGCCTTTGCAGCAGGCCATCCAACCCTTTTAAACATTATTATTGTTGTTTTTTAAGTGTATTTTGTATAGTGTCTTACTACGCAACCCAGACTCATAGTGAGCCTCCTATTTTCAGCTTTCCCAGGACTGGGATTACAGGCGCAAGCCACCACCTCCGGCCCAGCCTGCCCTGGGGGTGGGGCTGGCACAGCACGACCAGACCGTGGTCCCCGTGCTTGCCTAAGCTTGCGCTTTAGTCCACTGAGCTATCTCACAGGTCCCCTAAACTTTTTCATTCTGAAACCAGCTCTTCCTAAGTTTCCTAGTCTGGGCTTGAATTTGCCCTCCCTCTGTCTCAGCCTCCCAAGTGCTGGGGTTGTAGGTGTGAGCCACGACACGCAGCTTTCCTAATGTGTGTGTCATGCCAGGGATGAGCCCAGGACCCCACGCATGTACCTTGGAACCCTCCCCTGGTGCAGAGGTACATGAGGCCTACCCTAGGGGCCTCGCGGAGGTCTGGAGAAGTTTGTATTTGTAATCCCAGGAAAACATTATTGGAATTCCAGTAAGTAAATTCCAATTTACCACTTCTGGTACAACCTACAAGAATAAATAGACACAGACATATCTGAAGTTTGGGGAGCAGACGGGACCGTACGTTCAGTCGGAACAATGGCTAACCAGAATGAGGCTCGACCCAGGGTTGAATATGGGTTTTATTAATTTGTTTCTTTTTTAAAAAAATGTATTTGGTACAGGGTCTACAGGGTCTCACTACATGGATTAGACGCTAGTGATCCTCCTATTTTCAGCCTCCCAAGCGCTGGGATCATAGGTGCACGTCACCACGCCCCATCTTAGTTGCCCTCTCTGTGCGCCCCAGGGGCAAGGTCAGCATGGCACACCGGGGATCGAACCCCAGTTCCCAAGCCTGCCTAAGCAGGTGGTTTAGTCCACTGAGCTATCTGACCAGCCTTCGGTTTTATTACTTTGTAAAGATGGAAGTGGTTTAGGTTTGAGCAACTGTGAGAATGGTGGAAAGTACAAGAGAACTGAGAGCTGGGCTAGGTGGGAGGCCCAGGGGCCCCTCTGCAGCATGCAGAGAGAGGTCTACAGAAAGAGCACAGGAGGGCCTGGGAGACAGCCCCGTGGCACAAGTGCTTGCCTGGCAAGTGCAAGGTCGTGAGTTCAAACCCCGGTCCCACCAAAAAAAGAAAGAAAGAGCACAGGATTCTGAGTTCTGGTAATGAGTAGCCCCTCAGTTCAGAGGAATCTGCACAACACAGACTGAGGGAGCATCTTGTATTTTTGGTGCCTCAGCTTTGATGTCAGGCCTTCCTGCTCCGGGACATCAAGGCCTCTCTCTGGAGGCTCTGTCCAGCCAACAGTGTGGCAAAATCTCTCAGCCTGGCTCAGGCTTAGTGGTCGGGAGCTACAGGTGGGATGTCACTGCCCTGGCCCGTGGCTTCAAAGGCCACACATTAACGCCCTGGGTAGACCCCTGTGCACGGCTTAAAGCCATTGGAGGGGTACGGTGCATTCCTAGCCAGATCTGTACTTACCAGTGCAAGGAAATAGGGCGAGGGTTAGGCAGATGATCTTTCAGGGGCAGTCGGCCTGGGGGTCCGCCACAGTCTGAGCTCCACCCAGCAGGGAGGACAAAGCCGCTCCCCCAGGAAGCATTCCCTGCTCTCCACTCGAGTCGGTGGAAGCTTGTGTGTTCTCCCGTGTGAATCACTGTTCACCTGTGTCGTTTGTGCTCACCCCACATCCTGCTTGCAGAACTGGGGCCCCTAATCCCTCAAGTGGAACGTGAGTCTGGGGTGAGTTTATCTGAGTATTCACAGCCCAAAGGCGTCTCACAACAAAAAGGTGTCTCCTAGCAGTGTGGGGCCGCAGCTGATGCTTGGTGGAGGCTCTTTTGTATGGACTGGGGACTGAACCCTGGGGGAGCTGTACCCCTGAGCTACATCCTCAGTCCTTTATTTTTATTTTAAGACAAGATCTTGTTTACCGCCCAGACTGGGTTTGAACTTGCAGTCCTGTCTCAGCCTTCTAAGTAGCTTGGATTACAGAGCTGCACCAACTTGCCTGGCTGGGTGTGGACTCTTTGATGAGGGCCAGTGCGGAGCTGAGCGGCCCCTATGGCGATGGAACTCGGCCCGCCAGGTCAGGCAATGCGCTGGCCCTGAGCTTCCGGTCCTGCACCCCCAGGCTGTGGCAGGCGTTGCCCCCAAGTTCCTGTCCTCGTCCACTCTGAGCCACAGCGCCCACTGCTTTACAGTCCCCCTGGCCCAGAGACCAAGCTCCCAAAAGAGGTGGAACCTAGGCAGGGTGTGGACAAACCCCTGGGACACGCACTCCCCAGATGGACCTGGCAGGGAGGTGGGACTGTGCTGTGGGGAGGAGAAGGAGCCCAACTCCTCGCAGGTCACACAGTCTGAGAAGACACCAGTGGGGGCGGGGTGGCGAGCACCCAGGAGCTGTCTCCCTATCAGGTCCTCGGACAGATCCCACCCGGGGCTCCCAGCAGGACTGGCACAGTGTAGGCACCTGGCTACTTTAAAATTGACTGACCAACTCAGCTGTGGTGGCGCATGCCCGTAATCATAGCACTTGGGAGGCTGAGGCAGAAGGATCGTGAGTTTGAGGCCAGCCTGGACTGCTCAGTGAGACCTGGTCTCCAAAACAGACAGACAGACAAAGAAAAGCTGGGCCTGGGAGTCCGTGCCTGCAATCCCAGAACTCTGGGCTGGTGACTTCATGAGACCCTGTATCAAAATATGGATTTAAAACAATGCTGGGGATGTGGCTTAACACAAAGGCTCTGGGTTCAATTCCTGCCACCAGGGTGTGGGGGTGGGGGAATGGTTGAATGAATGAATGAATGAATGAGAAACTGTCTAGGAGGAAAAGAGTAGGGCTTCTTTCTCCTGGGTGTCAGCAAACTGAGAGTTAAATGCAACGTGGAGCTGGGCGTGGTGGCACACGGCTGTAATCCTGGCACTGTGGCTGAGCCGGAGAATCGCTGCGAGTTCGAGGCCAGGTGGGGCTATTCGATGAGTTTGAAGGTAGCCTGAACTACATAGAGACTCTGCCTGAGAACCAAAAAATGAACACAGTGTGGGCCTGTAGTCCTGGGCTGTGCAAGCTGGTACCTGACCCGCTCACGGCCCCTCTTGGGCCGTTCATAAAGCAGCCACCTCAAGCGGCTGAGGAAGGAATTCACAACTTGCAGAATGGGAGCAAAGGACCGTGCCGGCCACATCTCCTCTTCTGTTCCTTTCTCAAGTGCATCACGATTACCGAAGACTCGGTCCCCAGGAGTCGGCCCTACAGGGCTCAAGGGCTGCCTCGGAGGGCCACTGTCCCCTCCCGTCCATCGCCCCGGTGTCCAGGCTGCTGAGGGCGCACCCTGCTGTCTGGACTCGCACGCTCATTGGAGCTTCCTTTGGGTCTCACCCTGTCCACCCAGCCTTCCCCCGAGACCCAGGCTAGTGCAGTGCTGTCTAAGGCCTCTTTCCACCTTAGCGGAGGTTAAGAGTCCTAAGCGGCACGGAGGAAGGAGGGCGGCAGCACCCCTCGGGGCAAAGCCCAGTGACGCTGCCAGAGAGTTACTCAAACCCTGTGCTTTTTCTCCCCCTCCTTCTGTAGAGGTGGAAACGCATCACCTACATTCTTGAACTACAAATTCAATAATTATGGCGGCGCACACCTGTCATTCCCAGCCCTTGGGAGATTGAGGCAGGAGTATCTCTTCTAGTTCAAGGCCAACCTGGGCTTCGTAGTAAGTTCAAGGTCAGCCTGAACTACATAGCAAGACCCTGCCTTAAAATAAATGTTTTTTTAAAAATGAGAAATCGATAATTATTAAAATGAAAAAAATATTAAAATGGATTGGGCAGGTGTGCTGGTGCATACCTATCTCTGCAAGACGGGTATTATTATTTTTTACATTTTACAGCTAGGCAAGTTGGGGCTTACAGAAACTGAGTTTGCCGGGGCACACTGGAACCCGAAGTCCTCTCCCTCACCCCACACATCTGTCATTCCACCCCACCCCCGCCTTTGCCATATCCCCCTTCACCTGCAACAAATTCTTGGTAAATTACCTAATTTCAAATCTGCCCAGGGGACAGCTCTGTTGATTTTTTTTTTTTCAACCCTTCTTCCTCTTTCGACTGATAGCTCAGCAACTTCTCTTTCAGAGAACAAATGAACAGCTCGAGGCTAGGTACCCGTCACCCTTGAGCCCGGGAGGCTCCAGCTCTGCAGGCAGTGGGAGGTGGTCCACGGGCAAAGGGAATGGGAGGAGGCAAGTCACTGGCCCAGAGACGCCCAGCTAGTGGCAGTCAAGGTCGGACTGGCCAGTAGGCAGGGTCAGATGCTGCCGTCCTCAGGGCGCAGGCCCACACAATGGGTGTGGACAATCTTTTGTCTTTATTTGCAGAAGAAAACCACATCCCTTTTCTCTTTCTGTTTCGATTGCTTCTTCTTCCAGTCAGTGGCGTCCATTCCCGGCTCCCTTGCGACCATGAGACAGCCCTAAGTTTTAGTTTTGTCCTCACCCAGCAGGATTCTCACCTCCCACCCCTAGGGGCTGCCAGCTGCACTGGTGGGCTTTGGAATCTTGGCTCAGACAGGTCGTTTAAAATTTTTCAACTCTTACTTTATTTTTGCGTTGCTGGCGTTAAACCTGGGGCCTTTACACTGAATTATATCTGCAGACTTTAAAAACAAATAAAATTTAATCCTAGCACTTAGGAGGCTAAAAACAAGAGGATCATTATGAGTCCGATCTATGTAGTGAGACCCTGCAGACCCTGTACTAAATACACTTAAAAAAAAAAAAAGAGGGTCTTGCTAGACTGCCCCAGCTGTCCCATTTGCCATCCTCCTGCCTCAGCCTCCCAGGGTGCACACCGCCGAGCCCGGCTGGCTTTGTGCCTCAGTGGTGGGGTGACAATCACAGGCAGCGCTAGGGTGGCAGGAGGCAGGAAGGCGAGGTCGCATGGTACGTCCTCCAGAGCCTGGACTCATCCGGGCAGCACCCGCGAGCGTCCCTATTGAAGGTGCACATCTTACAGTGCGCTCGTGTTCTTAGGTCCTCTGCTAGCTGGCAATCGGGGACAGTGACAATGCCATCTCTCTTGTGACCTTCACGTGGAGAGGAGAGGGTCGCAGCAGGGGAGGTGGGAGGGGAGGGGGCAGGAAGCTGAGGATGGGCGGTGCAGGAACCTGTGGAAGGAAGCCAGTGCCTGCCTCCCCGCCAGGGTGCCCTGGGCGCCGTCGGACGTCTGGACTGGGCCCTGCTCGTGCGTGGAGCTGATGGCTGCGAGACACTGGGGCAAAGTGCTCCCTTCTCCCAGATAAAAAACAATTTTTAAATTTTATTTTTGTTCTCTAGCTCTGGGCAAGCCTGGGCTCCTTTCTACCCTTTCCTCCTTGGACCTTGTGTGTGTGTGTGGGGGGGGGGGGGTACTGAGTACTGAACCAATTTCTTTGCACTGAGCTACCCCATCCCGTTTTCAGTTTTCATTTTTAAGACTGAAGTGAGGACCTAGCCCAGGCTAGGCTTGAACTTGTGATCCTCCTGCCTCAGCCTCCCAGAGGCAGGGATTGCAGGCCAGTGGCACTGGGGTGTTAGAACGTGCGACCAGAGACAGCCTGGCTTCTGGTGGCTGACGCAGCCGCCAGGCCCACAGTAGCTGTGTCCCGAGTGAATGAGGGGTGGGAAGAGCTCCCCGACACATGTGGAGGCTCTCAGGAAGGGTCATCTTTAAGATTTGCAAAGTGGCTGCAAGCGACTTACTGAGGCAGGAGTGGGGGTGTTGGTAGCAGTGGAGGCCCAGAGACTGGCTTGCATGGCGACATCAACTGGGACAGTTCAGCCTTTTGCTAGGCCCTGCGAAGGACCCCTGGCCAGCATTAGGGCCAGCCCATACAACCTCCTCACACCCTCACAGGTAGGAGGAGGAAGAGAGAGAGAGAGAGAGAGAGAACACGCACACGTGCATGTATATGTGTGTGTGGGGGGGAGCTGTTCTGTGGTCAGCACTTCTGTTTTACAACCCAAGGCAGCAGCCACTAAAAAGCAAAGCGACTTGCCTGTGGTCATACAAAGGGGCCACGCCAGTCCCGGCGGTATATACCTATAATCCCAAGCACTCTAGGAAGCTGAGGGGGGAGGATTGCAAGTTTGAGGCCAGCCTGGGCAACTTAGCAAGATCCTACCTTAACATAAAGAAGAGAAAACAGAGCTGGGGGCACAGCTTGCAGTGGAGGCCCTGACTTTGATCTGCAGTCCTCCCTCCCTCCCTCCCTCAGGGACCCAAGGGTGCAGCCCGGGCTGCCGTCACACAAGGTGCTGCCTCCGAGGTGGAATCGCTCAGCTGGCTCCCCGTTCTCCTGGGCATCTCTTGTCTCCCCCAGGGCGTCTGAAATACTGAAAACAGTGTCTGGCTCCCCCTTTCCTGCTTCAGCAGGGCAAGGCAAAGGCCTGTGGCATCCCCTACCCTTTGTCTTTTTTTTCAGTGCTAAAGATGGAACTCATGCTGAGGGCCTTGTGCATGCTGGGAAAGTACTGCATCACTAAGCTATGCCCCAGGCTTGTCCCTCCACCTCTATAGTAGGAAAAACGCTTTTTTTTTTTTGGTTCCCCAGGATTAGGGATAGAACCAGGGATGCTCTGCCGCTGAGCTGCATCCTCAGCCCTTTTTATGTTGAGATAAGGTCTCACTAAATTACCCCTCCTGGGCTCAAACTTTAATCCTCTTGTCTCAGGCTTCTGGGTAACTGGGACTGTGCCACTGAGCCACTGAGCTGGCTCTGTATTCCCTTTTCAGGGAAAATCTTTTTTTTTTTTTTTTTTGGCGGGACCTGGGTTCGAACTCACCATCTTTTTCAAGGAAAATCTGATACTAAAAACTTCTGGAAACTCATGAATCTTGGGGATAGCTTGCTGCCGGTGAGATCTTAATCTAATCAGGGAGGGGACAGGGCCCGGAGGCACTGTGACAAACGTAAAGGTGGTACCCTCGGTCTACAAAGCTGTAGAGACTAGAGACGCCCTGAGTGATGGGGCGAGGAGGGCTGGCTGTCACAGGGCTTCCCGGTGGGGGACTGACTTCATCTCCATCTCCGGTGGTCCCCACCCCCACCCCAGCTGCGCGGCCTCTTCCTGATGGGCCAGATCGCAAAGGGTCTGGCTCCTGCCTGGCTACGATTCCGATTCCGCTTCCTTTATAGGGTGGTGGCGGCGGGGTGGGGTTGCAGGTTAGGCTAGTTCCCCTGGCGGCGGCGGCGGGGGGTGGGGTGGGGGGAGGGGGGAGGGGGAGGGGGAGTCACGTGCAGCTCTGTGGGGGTTCAGCCCTCACAACGCCCCTGTGCCCCTGGGATTGCGCCACATAGCCCACGTGAGCAAGCACCCGCGGCGCACCATACCCTCCACAGCAGCCCTTGCGCTACACGTTACAGAAGCAGCACCGGTGGAGGGGCTGATTCATCCCGCTCCTGGCTGCCAAGACCTGGGGGATGGTGACGGAAGGGCTGGTGGGGATGCAGGGGCAGCTGGACACAGGCTGATGGATGAGATAAATTGGATGTGGAGCCGAGCATGGTGGCACGCACCTGTAATCCCAGCAGTCAGGAGGCTGAGGCAGGGGGATCAATGTGAGTTTGAAGCCAGCGAGGGCTACATAGTGAGTTCAAGCCCAACTTGCACTGCAGAGCGAGACCGTGTGTGGGGTGGGGGAGGGAGGGGGGGGGAGAGAGAGAGAGCGAGAAACATGGACACTCATGCCATGCAAAGATGGGCCAGACATCATCGGGAGTGTCCCCCTGCTGCCCCATCTACCCCACTGAAACAGGACTATGTCACAGGCTCCTGGAACTCTGTTTGGATTCTGGCTGTGGTACCTTGAAGAAGACAGGGTGCCACGAGCTCTGGCCCTGGACTTGGGATCAGACGCAGCTGTACTGTCACCTGCAGGGTGACCTGGTGTAAGGGTCCAGGCTGACATGACTGCAGCCACCTAGGCTGTAAAGGCCACTTCTCCTGCCAGCTGTCCCCCAGCCTTGCGGGACAAGGGTGTTACGCTGCCTGTGGGTTAGGGGTGTAGCTCAGTGGTGCAGCATGTCACCTGCCCCAGAAAAAAAAAATGTGAAGATAGCTGCCTGCTGTATGCTGTTCATTTACCTGAACCATTTAGCTTGTGTGTGTGTGTGTGTGTGTGTGTGTGTGTGTGTGTGTGTGTGTGGCACTTGCCTGCAATCCTAGCACTCTGGGAGGCTGAGGAAAGAAAATCATAAGTTCAGGTCCAGCCTGGGCAACTTGGAGATGCGGTCTCACAAAACAAACAAAACGAAACGAAAACCGGGGCGCTGTGGTGCACACCTGTAATCCCAGTGCTTTGGAGGCTGAGGCAGGAGGTTCACTGTGAGTTCGAGGCCAGCCTGCATTGCGCAGTGAGACCCTGCCTCAAAATAAACAACAGCAAAAAGAAGTCTCTAACATCTCCAGAGGCTGAGGCAGAGGGTCGCGAGTTCAAGGCTGGGCCTACCCAGGGTCGTGCTCACGGATACTCCTCCCCTCCATGCCTCGTCCCACAGGAAGGTCTTCAGGGATGTGGACACATGTGGTGCCATCATCAGGCGTGGAGAGGACACCAGCCTTTGGGAATGGCTCGCAGGAACCCTGCCTGGAGCTGCTCCAGAGGTGTTGATCTTTTCAACAATGTGTCCCTGGGGCATTGCTTCCTTTTTGTCGTAGCTTTGCTTATGAACAGATGCCACATCCCTGGACACTCCTCTCTATTGCTGGCAACCTCTCAGGTTGGCATCCATGCTTGTAGACTTTTCAAGGAGCTGGTTGAGGTCCCCGAAAGCTCAGATAAGCCCATCACTGTCCCATTCTTGGGGCCACGTCTCTCTGTCCTGCTGGGGTTTCTGCGTCTCTGGCCGTATCTTGGGCTATGTGTCTCTGTCCCATACAACTCCTCCAAGACCAGGTCTTCTGGCAGCACCTCCAGGGGGTCCTCAGTGTCATCCTCATGTCCCCCGCACCCCTGCCAGGGGAAAGCTGTTGACCACTGCAGCCACAGCCTTAGCCACCCGTGCCACCCCTCCTCTGAGCGAGCCCGTGATAGCACGGTCGAGCCTTGAGCACCTCCTTCTGGAAGCCATTCCTGAGCTCCTCGGCGCGCCTCCAATTGTGTTCCACGTAGGGCTCTTGACTCCCTTAAGCTACCCAGAGCTGGCATGAATCCGGCTTTGTAGTCGGGCCCCGGCTTTTCCTACAGAATCATCGATGACCTTTTAGTTTGGGCTGCGATCCTGACTGTGCTGAAAGGGACGCATCTGGGCGCCTGATCTTCAGTGCAGGTCACCTGAAGCTGCTCCACAGTGGACATGGGTCCTTCTGGGATTTGTATGTGAGCCTCATGGCCTTCCGGGGTGCAGAGACTTTCAGGGCTTCCATTGCTTTGTTCAGTTCTGGTTCGATGCTGTGGCAGGGTGGACACGCCTGACCGTGGCCTTAGGTTGTGACCATCACAGTTCTCCTACCTGAACCAATTTTAATTTTATTTCCAGGTCAACTACCCAGTGGGACTCTCACAGGTCACTTAGCAGTGGCTTTTGTGCAGGGAGGGGCCACAATGGACCAAGAGCCCCGGGGTAGGCAAGCGCAGAGGCTGCTGGAGCGGTCTGAGGCTCTGTGGCTTGAGGTTCTGTGTAACGCGAGGGGACGGCCTTGCCATGCAGGACAGGGCTTCTCCTCCCCCAGGCAGCGGGCAGGAGCCCTTCTACCCTGTCCTCAGCCCAGCACCACGGCGTCTCCAATGGAAACCTCGGCTGGCGAGAAGGAAACATTGATGTCCTGGTAGCCGGCCTTGTAAGGACATCCCAAGGCCCATGCGAGGGCATGCCCCTCCTCCTCTCCAGTGTCACCCCTATCTCAGCCTGTCTTCCTCAAGGAGCTGACAATCAATACTGCAAGAGTGGAGGCTTTGAGTTGCTCGCAGGCAGCTCTGAAACCCAGGACCAGGAAAAGATAAAAGGGTGAGTGGAGGGCGCATCACCTAGGAGTGTTTCCAGGGAGGCCTCTCGACCCAAAGCCGTTCCTAAGTTGTGCCACCTCCTGGCTCCCTGGTGTCCAGCATCTTCCTGGGGCTCCTGAGACCCGGGCAAGCTGCAGCGAGACAGCAGTGGATCAAGCTCGTCCACTTGCCCAGGCTGTTTTTTTTATTTATGTTTTTTGAGACAGGATCTCGCTATGTAACCCGGGCTGGCCCCAATCTTGCATTGATCCTCCTGCCTCAGGCTCCTACGTGCCAGAACGACAAGTGTGTACCGACCATCACACCCACCCAGACTGTTTTAAAACTGCTGCTGGACACGTTAGGTGTCTGAGGAAGGCCAAGCACACTCCAGCGGGCTGCAGCCCACCTACCACTGAACACATGAATCCCTGTCTTCGGTCCCAGGGCGCAGGGATTCCCTGGTCTTGCCGACAAGCTTCTGTCCCTAATAAACTGTACTTTGCGCAATCCTTGGTCCGGTCACCTCTCTTTCTGTGGGTCTCACAGCCCTTCTGCCTGTGGCGGCCAATGGTCACGAGTTAGGATTTTCTGAAACCCCCAAATTTCTATTTCCTGTTTGTGCTCCTGTTCTCTAAGAACTGAGAACAGGGCCGGCGAGATGGTTCAGTGGTCTAAAGCGTCTGCTTAGGAAAGCTCAGGCAACTGCAGGGACTGCGGTTCGATCCCCGGCACCACATGCTGCGCCAGCTCCACCACCAGGGCAGGCTGAGCCAGCCACAAAATAAATAAATAAAGAAACAAACACACACAACAAGCAAACAAATAAATA
>PVKN010033392.1:0-2500 GCA_004027915.1 Capromys pilorides
ATTTTTTTATTTAGCATGGTAAATGCTTTTTCAAATTCATAAAATGCTCCTTGAAATCATGGCTATTAACAACTAAAATATTTCATGAGCACAAACAGAAATTTATTTAATAGAACTGCCACTGAGAGACACTGAAGTCATTCCTTATTTTTTATTATAAATAACTCTCGTGTATACTAATATACTAATACATAAATTCTCACTCGCACCCTCCCTTACTTCCTTGATATTAATTGTAAATACATTACTCATGGTGGGAGAAACACTGAGTTGGGATTTCATAGTGAATGCAGAAATCCTTTCTGCAGTTTCTTTTAGGGACCCAATTTGAAAGCTAGCTATAGAACATTTATGTGAAATTATGGCAATCTTGAGAGGGACAACAAAGATGTATTTTTTGTCACATACTTGGAAAATCTGGTGGAAAGATTTTCAGGATTAAATCTCAGTCTTCTGGGGATGTTCCTAAGAAGGCTGTCTATCCACTATTCATTGTCACAAAAGCCTCACCATCTCATTTTACCGCTAAGCAGCGCTGTCACGATGTCACACCTGTACCTTAGTTTTACACTTTCTGGCCACTTCCATTCCCATACACCATCTGATGCCCCCAGCAAACATCAGGGCAGGCATCCCTTATCTTACTCTTCATTAACCGAGGATCAGAATTATCTTTCAGAAAAATAAATCTGATCACACCAAACTTCACCCCTCTCTTTGAAAATTTCTGTGATAGAACTTCACATTACCTTGTTCTTTACCTGCATGGCAAAACCCGCTATGGTAGCTGCACTCCTCGGCACACAGCCAGGGACCCTTCTTACCTGGTATTAAGCCCAGTCAGTACCCACACTCTCTTCCCAGCTGGTCAACTCCTGCCTCTTGATCCAGCCACGCTCTGGAAAACCCTTGGTGAGCCTTTTCTCATATAATAAAGGTCTTTTCCTTCCTTGCCTGATAAACCATTACTCATCTTCTCAAGCTGTTTCTTTTCTTAAATCTACTTTATTTTTTAACGACTATTTTTTGGTAGTTATTTGATTCAGGGTCTTGCTCCACAGTTCAGACTTGTAGTGAACTTCCTGTCTCAGCCTCCCCAGTGCTGGGATTACAGGTGTGCACCACCTTGCCCAGTTGCAGGGCCAGCATGGAGCTCCCAGAGTCCCAGGGCCAGGTGGCGTGAGGTACCAGGGGTTGAACTCGGGTCATTGTACTTGCCAGGCAGATGCTTAGATCACCGAACTATCTTTCCAACTCCTCAGGCTGTTCCAAATGAAGTATCTCACTACACTCACGGAAGCTCAGGTTTCCACTTCAAGTCTAGAGACCACAGGCGAGGGAGTCCTGGCAGTGGTGCACATCCCGTTTCTCCTCTTCACCTCTCTGATATTCCCGCAGAGAGGAGGTGCAGCGCTTTGTGGCTGTATGGTTGGAGTGGAACCCTTGATTCTCCATAGGACATTCACTGATGATGCAAGAAGAGTTTCATTATTTTCTAAAATGTATTTGGTACAGGCTCTCACTTGGCAGCTTAGATTCCTAGTGGTCCTCCTGTTTTCAGCCTCCCCAGCCCTGGGATTACAGGCGTGTGCCACCACGCATTTTTACCAAATGGAAACAAAAGCTTTCTTTCCTTTTCTTTCATTCTCCAATGCTGTCTTGGTGTTGGGATCAGTGTTCTGTAGTCTGACAAGGGTGGGAGTTATGACCCCTTACTCAAGCTTGGGTGGCATAGGTAGGGGTGTGACTGCAATTTTTCCTGTGGTGTTTTCGAGGAAGAGATTGACCACTACCTGCAGTTTTTCTGTTTTGCTAGTGCTGTGGTGTGAGTGTGTGTCCCACAGTACCTGTATCGACAACTTAATCTCTGATGTAGGAGTACTGTGGGGGGGGGGGGGGCTGTAAGAGGCGATTAGACCATGGCCTTTGCCCTTGTGCTTGGATTAATGCCACAACCACAGCAGTGGGTCACCAATAAGAGAAGGAGTTGCCTCCCTTTCCTCTCCTGCGTGCAAACTTCTCAGATGATACTTTTGTGACACTGCAGGAGGGTCCTCCCCAGGGCAGCACCCCAATCTTGAACTTTCCAATCCCCAGAACTGTGGGCCAAATAAATTTCTCCTATTTATAAGTACTCCAGTTTGATGTATTCTGTGATAGTAATACAAAACAAAGATACTTTTTGTGTGTATCAAGGTATCATACCATATCTGCCTACGTGTACAATTATTCTTCCCATTAAATTTTTAAATTTCTAAAATAGACTGAAATAGCACAGCTGCTCCTCTTTTCATTCTCTGACCAGGGAAAGCAGGCTCTTGTTGGGGCTATTGTGTCCGCATTTATGAGTCTTTCTGGGGTTCCTGATTCTTTAGATTCTGCTCAGTGATACATGAAATGAAAAGAAAGACTAAGGAATTTACCACTGAATCACTTCTAGTGTCCAGAAGTCCCTCTGTAACATGCCTTGGTCTCTGTAGCATTCAGAATCTTTTGTTTT
>PVKN010033392.1:7500-12038 GCA_004027915.1 Capromys pilorides
CCTTTGCCTACTTTTGAATTGGGTTATTTGTTTTTGCTATTGAATGGAAGATCTTCCTTATATTTTGAATAGAGGATTTCTGTGTCAGCCAGCTCTTCGTGACTATGGGAAAGTACCCAAGTTTTACCAGGTACTTAAAGGAGGAGAGGTTGATTTTGGTTCGTGGTCTCAGTCCACGATCACTTAGCCCACGTTTCTGGGCCCACTGTGTGGTATCAGTAGTGGCACATATTCTCAGTGGCAAGTCCGTCCCATTCATGGGGTGCAGTTTCACGATATTATTTCCTTTGCTGTACATAAGTTGTTTCTTTTAACATAGTTGTGCCTTCGCTTTTTTTGTTTAGGTGTTTGGTAGTGTATCTGAGAAACCATTGCCTGGCTATGTTATGAATTTCTTCCCCTATGTTTTCTTACTGAAGTTTTGCAGTTTCACGTCTTACATTTTAATTTTTTCCCAATCAATCTTAAATGCGTCATAAAGGTTCAGTTTTATTCTTTTGCATGTGTGCATCTGGTTTTCCCAACACAATTTGTTGAAATTATCCTTTCCACATTGTGTCTTCTTAGCACTGTTGAAAGATCAATGGATAGATGGACAAGAAAAAAGTTATGTAGGTAAATCTCTAGTCTGAAGAAAACGGGAACTTTGCCACCTGTGACAACATGGATGAACCTACAGGACATTACATTAAGACAAAAAGACTGGTGCCACAGGATTCTGTATATATGCAATTTCTAAAATAGTTAAACTCATAGAAGGGCTGGGAGACGAGGAAGTAGAGAGTTTCTATTTGACATTTTTATAAGTAAGTAAATTCTAGAGCTCTGCTCCTTAACATTATGCCTATACCAAACAATGTTATATTGTGCACTTAAAATTTTATGGAGAGTCGATCTGATGGTAAGTACTCAACACAAAGAAAACACACACACACACACACACACACACACACACACACCCCAAACCTAAAATGCTAGCGATTTAACCTATAATCTTCCAAATGACATATATTGATTATGTAACAATTATATAATTCTTAGTCATAATTTTTATGTTCCATGAAAGTAATATAATTTTAGTAATAAATTCAGAAAAATGTGCTTGGTGAAATAAAGGAATCTGAGCTCAAGTTCTCACATTTGGACATTTGAATAACAAGAGCATTTCAAAATCCCTACATTATGAACAACAATAAAAAAGAAGACCAGGGATGTAATACTCTTAAAAATAACAGAGTTTCAAATACAATGCATTCCAATTAAATTTTTTACTAAGGTAGATTAATTTTTAAAATGAGGGAGATACGATGGGGCAGAAATACAGAAATGTTGGATGTTATATAATATGTTTAAAACTTTCTCTCTGGCAAATGTGCACAATTAAGTGACGATCTGCCCACTCATTCCTCGGTGCAGGCACCAGGAGGAAAGGCAGGTCCAGCTCCTGTTTTGCACTGAGGTGGGGGAGGCAGCAGATGCATGGGAACAAATACAACAGACCATTTCCAGGGTGTATGTGTCCAGAGAAAGCAAAAGGGAAAAATATTTGCAGCAAGAAGCTGACAGAGGGCTGGTGAGATAGCTCAGAAGACTAAGCACCTGCTTTGGCATGTGCAGGGACCAGGGTTCCATCCCTGGTCAAGCATGCCATGACAGCCCTATGCCCAGGATGCACTGAGCCTGCAGATGAGTTTGGGTGTGGTGGCACATGGTGTCACTATGAGTCCAGGCTGTGTAGTGAGACCCTGTACCAAATACATAAATTATAAAAAAAGGTGACAGAGAAGGCCTCTTAGAGAAAGTGGTTCCAAGCTGAGACCTGAATGCTGTGGCATTAGCCAGGCAGAGAGAATAAACTGACACATTCAGAAGCTTGAAAGACTCCAATGTGCATAGCGCTCAAGGACCACTGCTGAGGATGGCCCCAGAGAGGAGAGCAGGGGAGACCAAAAGGGGACTTCGAGCTTATGGTGGGTACAGTAGAAATTTCCTGGGGAGAGCATGAGAGAAACAGGTCAGAGTGACCCCACGAGCTGTGACATCCCCTGCTCAGCTGGAGCTGTGTGCAGGCATTCACATGGGGAACTGTCACCGAGCTTGGTGTCTGAATCTGGAACTCGGACAAGAAGTCAGGTTGCCATTACCCTTAATTCTAGTTGTCCGGGAAACACACCATGAGCCAAACATTCACATGAAAACTCATGATTTGGGAAGTGTAACAAGCATTTGGGAAGTGGGAAAGCAGAAGTGGGAGACACAGAGGAAGGCACCCATGTAGAGGGACACAAGGAAGCCAGTTACCACAGTGGGAGGCAACAGGAACTCGGGAAAAGTGCCCAGAGGGTACTTAATGCTAGGTTGCCCAGGTCACTGCTCAAGGACATCTTCCTATTTAATAACAAGGCCCAAAGAGACAGAGCTTCCCCAAACTCTGAAATATACCTTTGCAGGGTCAGGGAAATAGCTCAGCAGTTTAAGTGCCTGCCTGCCTGGCAAGTGCAAGGACCCGGGTTCGATCCCCAGTACCATATATTGTGCTGGCACTGAGCCATGCCAACCACTGAAACCAGGTGTGATGGCTCATGCCTGTAATCCCAGCTCTGGAGAGGCTGAGACAGAAACATCACTATGAGTCTGAGCTGCGTAGCAAGACCCTGTACCAGATAAATGAAATAAATCTTAAAATAAAAAAAGGAAAAATATATGCCTTCGCAGAGACAATTCTGACTAGCAAGCCCATGTCTGAGGTGGGAGAGGGTAGAACACCAAGGTGGCCAGATTTCCCAGGTCCCTGTGTCATTTCAGGCGTGACTCTCACAGGAACAGCAGATGCCTGCTACCTAAAGAAGAAGACATGGCAGCCAGACAAGCCGGTAGTGTCCGCATGAAGACCCTGACAACTAACACAGGTGTTCCGATGAGAGCCTTCTCTGGCTAACAGTGGGAAGCGATTGCTCGGAATGTTCAGGTGTTGATGTGAGTGTCCAGCGTTTGTGTCTCCATTCTCGTCTGACTCCATGTCATTGTCATGTGGTAAGTCTCTCATTACTGAGCTGCCCACCCTGGCTTCCATCGCTGTTCCTACCTTTCTCTCCTACTTCACTTCCTCTCACTCTTCTTATCTCTTCCTCAGCTCTCGGCCCTGAAATGCCGTGTCTTTATTGTCACTCTCAAATGAGGGATGAAGGTAATTTCATCCCCCCCCCCCCATAATAATAGGAATACCACGAATGGCGAAATCGATCCACTGCTAGCACTGGGTTCTGAGTTTTGTCCTTGATCTTGTGAAATGAAGAAGTGATTTAACCTTCCTTGCCCCTAGAGGTAGGTAGCTCTATCCCTACTGACTGAAGAAGAAGCTCGGAGATGTCCCGTCACCTGTCTGAGGTCACAGTGCTAGACTCAAGCACAGCTGGTCCAGATTTCATGGTCTTAAGGCTGCTGCAAACATTGTCCAGACAGACAATCATTTTCCTGGCCAATGCAGTGACCCGCAAAGGTGAGTCACAGCCCTCAGGATGCTGTTGGCGCCTACATTTAGCCTTGCCCGAGGCCAACACTTTCCTCAGTATTCCTTGGATTCTCTGAGGCATGACCTAGATGTCAGTCACTGCCAGTCAGGCGCATGTGAATCTGCCATAAATATTTTTGCAGTGGTCATAATAGTAACAGAAAGTGAGATATATTTTGACGCATCAAAATCTACGAAGGTTGAAAACCAAACAGCAGAGAAAAGAGAAGCTGTAGAATTCAGTTTGTTCCTATTCTCACAGACAAGGCCAAACTCCCCGCTCCAGGTACATGGTAAACTCTGACCTTGGAAATCTTTCATTTTGTTATTGTTTTTCTATTCATTTGGTACAGGGTCTCAGGCCAGCACAGTATGCAGTAGTGGAGATCGAACCTGGGTCCTTACACTTGCCAGGCAGGCACTTAGACTGCTGAGCTATCTCCCAGGCCCCTTTTGGGAATCTTTGAGTCTGCATCTCTGCAGCAGCCACTTACTGCACAGCAATGATGGGGCAGTCACCCCTGGGGAAGCAGTGACATCTGGTCACCTGGTAGCAGGTAGCCGGCGAGGCGAGGCTCTGTGCACAGAGATTCGTGGTGTGGGTTTGGAATAAGGTTGCTTAGGTTCAAGTGCGAGGCCTACTGCTTTCTTGCTTTTTATTTTCTCTAAGCATCATGTTGCTCATCTGGAAAATGGAGCTAAGTACAGCCCTGTGTCCAAGATGTAGGCGTAGCGGCTAGAGAAGAGGATGCTCTGTGAGGACTGGCTCTCCTCCTTCAGATGAGATTCTGATGTCAGCTTCTCAGTTTAGCTTGTTTCCTTACCTTTCAAGGGAAGCTGTTCTAGGAGCACCAAAGCTATTCTGAGGGTTTGGAGGACCTATCTCAAAATTAAAAAATAAATACATAAAATAAATAAATTAATAGGGCCAGGGGTGTAGGGATACAGCTCAGTACAAATGCCCTGGCTTCAATAAGCAGTACCATAAAAGAGAAGGGTGGGGCCAGGGAGATAGCTCATGAGCATG
>PVKN010033393.1:0-12050 GCA_004027915.1 Capromys pilorides
CCCAAGAAATGTATTAACAAAATGGAAAAATGATAACCTTACCATGGAGAAGCCTTATGGATATGACCTTAGCCAAGTACTCTTTGAATATATATTATTTAGACTAAGGTGTCAATATCATGAACTTTTCATATGATAAACTAAGAACACATCACTTCTATGGCATTCTTATAAGAATGTATTACTTCAGTATAATCATGGGAAAATGTCAAAAACAAACTCAGCTCTAGAAAATGAATGATCAGTCCATTTAAGGGTGTGATAGATAGGCAAAGGCTGAGGAATTACCATGTATTAGGACAACTAAGAAAAAATCAATTAAAAACAAATGCAGATTTTAAAAAAGAACTAGTAAAACACAGTTGGGATCATTAGCTATTAGAATTGCACTAGTGTTAACTTTTAGATTGTAATCATTGCAGTCTGGTCATTAAACAGGTTAATATTTAGTAAGCAGGTGAGGAATTCATGAGAATTCCTGGTATTGCTTTTAGAAATTTTCCATGAGTCAAAAATAAAATCAAAATAAAAAGTTAAATAAGCAAACAAAATGTTTCCACTGATTTTAATATGTAACCAAATTCAGGACCCTGACTTGGAACACAGTGAGTTCTCAACAGGATAGTTTGGCTAATCCTGGCTATAGTGTCACATGGGCCTCATCAGTTTTACTATGCAGGAAGTGCCACCCATTTTCTTATGCTTTACCTGAACTTGCTGTATCTTTTCAGACAGTAGAGTGAATATATTCAAAGATAGCTTAATTTGAAAAATACTAGGAGTCAAAGGGAATTTGTATTAGTTAACTTTAGGAATTCCGTCGTTTTTCTACATAACAAGGGAGAAAGTGAAGAATCCCACTTTCCTGAGTAATTTCCCACATCAAGGAAGTAACCTTGTTCCTTGCTTTAAAGCCTGAGTTTTCCCATTGTTCCCTGATTTTGAGATTTCTTTTTTTTCATGAAGAGAAAGGGATGATCTTTAAGTTTGGCTTCTCATATGGGAAACAGCCCACACAGTAGAATCTGTTAAGTTCCTGGACATTTTCTAAGACAGAGCAATTAATTATCTTGATTTGATTATTAGCATATAAGGAAGGAAAGAAGAGCCAGAGAAGGGAAATCTTTTATTTGCCAAGTCAAAAATTCAGAAATTCAGACTTTTTTTTCTTTAGTTGAAAATGTTAAGTTGAACACAAATATTTTCTTTGGTATTTGTACTCAAAAGAGAATTTAAGGAAGAATGAGGCTACAGTAGTTATTTCTCTGTAGAAGTTTATTCATTACTTGCATAGGCAAGACTGTGGTATTTGTAAATTTAAGTAATTTTTTTTCTTTTTTAAAAACTTTATTTATTTATGTTATGGCCAGCTCAGTCTGCCCTGGAGGTGGGGCTGGTGCAGCATGTGGTGCTGGGGATTGAACCATGGTCCCTGCAGTTGCCTAAACTTGCCTAAGTAGGTCGTTTGGACCACTGAGCTATCTCACCGGCCCTATAACTTTAAGCAATTTAAAATGATAATTTCATTATTTAAAAAAAAACTAAAGTTCTTATTTATCCAAAATGATCCCCAGATGAAAGAGTAGGAGTTTCTATGTTAAAAGTGAAAGTGGAAAATTTAAAATATTTTATTGAAAATATTCACTCCTGTCAAATGCCAAGCACACTTACCTTGTAGCAGTAAGAGTCTGTCAGGTTGGTACTCTGAATAGAATATGGTTATCCACTTTAGTTGCCTAACATTTTAACATTTTTGTCTGTTTTTCACTCGTGGCAATAGGAGCATAAATATAACAATTTGTTCACAGTGCTGATATGAGGAACAACCGGATAATGTCTTTATTTTTATTTTTGCATCACTAGAGATGGAATCTATGGTTGCTTATCACTGAGCTAAACCAAATGATTTTTAAAAATATTTTACATAGTTACTTGACACAAGTTAATGTACTCAATATCCATCACCACTTCTTTTTTTCCAAAATGAATTAAAAGTAAAAGGAAGAATGGATTAGAAGAAAAAATCTATACCCAGTTCCGAGTGAGCCCTGGGTTGCAGCCAGCACCTAGGAAACCCCTATTGGTTAACTGGGTAGTTTGGACTCATTCTTGAGGTATGCAAAGAGCTCAAAGATCATTGCTAATTCAGTTAATATCAACAGGCTCTTGCCAGTGTTTGCCTCCTCTGGTCTTCCTCCACTTTGACTTCTCACAGCCTGTCTTAGTGGAGGCCGCACAGTTCTCCTTGGCTGTCCTCATGCACTGGATATCACTGGAGAATGTTACACACTTCATCTGATTTGTCTCACATTAAGTTAACCACCTCTCACAAATGGACTTAGAGCATCACTCAGAAATTATTTCCTCAGTAACTCCGCTTCCCTATCCAGTATGATTTTAATTTCAAACTCTCAGCTTTCACACCTCCTACCCTCTCATTCTTAGCTCAATATCTCATTTCATTTTTCATTCAGAAAATAGAAAACACAGAATGAAAACTCCATCTGTCCACAACTAAATCTAGAAACCAAAATTCTTTTGCCCGTTTCACTGCTGTGCTACCACGGAGGCCAGTTTCTTTAATGGCCCTCTGCATCCCATCCATGGCCTCTCCAGAGGACCCATCTCCTGACCTGTATATATTTTCCTCCCTCCAGCTCTCCCTCCACCCTGGAGTATTTCTGTGCCTATGTAAAGATGTTCCACTATTTCCTTTTCTGAAGCATAATCTTTTGTTCATCTGACTTCCCCCTCTGACTATGGCTCCCTTTCTTTACTCCTCTTCAAATCCAACTTTATGAATGTGCAAGTGTTATTTTCTCTTTCTGCTTTTTCACCTTTTGTATGTTCTTTGCCTCATTCTGATTTTCATCTCTATCATTTTATTAAAAGTGTTAGGTTTGTAATTTGGTGCACTGTGTTCAGTTTGGGAGGACATATTAAGAAAGCTATTGTCTTTAACAGAAATCTACCAATTCCAATTTTGCTCCACCGGTAAATGATAATCTTATTTCTAATGCAGACTAAATTTATAAAGGAAAAAGGAGAATAGAAAAGCCAGGCATAGTGGTGCATGCTTATAGCCCCAGCACTTGGGAGGCTGAGGCAGGAGGATCAGTGTGAATTTGAGACCAGCTGGGGCTACAAAGATAAACTCAAGGCCAACCTGAACTGCATAATGATACCCTGTCTCAAACAGACAAAAAAGAATGGGAAGTAAATTATTTGCCCATTGAAAGTAGGGTTTTCATGAATTGCTTGAGAATATTGAAAAATAGATGAGGAATGGCTATTGGGAGTCAGTATGAAGATAAGGTTTTCTGAATTGACTGGTTATTTGATAGTAGTAAGTGTGGATTATAGCCATTCTGACTTTAGTGAGTTATAGCAGCTAAGTAGATTTTGTGTCTCGGGAGCATAGGTAATTTTGTTTAGGCAGAGTCATTGGTAAATACAGGGCTTACGGACAGGCTAGGGCAGCAGGTGCTGACCCGCATCAGGCAGGTTCAGTTCTAGCTAAGTGTGGATTGGATTAAGTGGAAAATAATCTTTCATCCTAATTAAGATTTGCCTCAAAACAAGCAGAGCTTTAACATATGGAGTGAAAGTAATTGGATTTGAGGAACTCAAAAATTGACAGAGAATATGTCAGATGGCAGACGAAAATGGAGAACAAGCTCCTGAGTCCAAATAACAACTTGTAAATTTGGTTGGAATTTTCTGCATGAGAAGATCAAGGAATGTTTTGCTAATTTTTGAATGATTTCCATGAAGACAAGTTCTTTTTAAAAGGAAGGCTGTGTTTTAAGTGAAGTGTTAGTTATTATTATCAAGAGAGTTATATGAATCACCTCATTCTCTAATGGTATGGCTGGCACAATTTCTAACGTGAATCTTGAAAACAACCACTTTTTACCATTTCCATTACTTCAATCATGGGCTCAGGCATCATCATTTTTTGAAGAAGTTATTGAAATAGCATCTTGGTCTCCTCATATTCTTGCCCCTCTGGAATCTTTCTCTACACAGCAGCCAGGCTGACCTTTTACAAGCGTAAATCAAATCATACCTCTCTTCTTGTTAAAATCCTACAGTTGTTCCCATAGCAATTAAGTTAGAATCTGCATTACTTAGCATGACTTGCATGGACCTTACATAATCAAGCCCCAAACATCCTTCATCACCTCTCCCCTGACAGCTCAGACCTAGTAACTATTCCAGGTCATCGTTTTCATATTCTATGCAAGTTTTATGCCTGCTGCCATGGACCGTTTCTCTTCCATCTCTTTCCTCCCTCCAGATTAGTTCAAATGTCATCTCTTCACAGAGGTATCGTTATCTAAAGCAATTTCCAACCTCAACCTCTTACCTTGTTACCTTCTTTTTTATTTTATATTTGATATTTTTATCCATATAGCTATCATTTTCTCCAATAGTAGTCTAAAGCCAATAGAACTGATTATTAACAATTATATAGTTGTAAAAACATTCTTCCTTTTAAAAAGCATCTTCCTTTTCCTGCCACTAAACAGAGATGTATGCAAAACCTTGATCTGCCGGTGTAATATGTAACTAAATTTGGTCTCTTAAAGTAGTGACAGAGCTGTTCATAAGTCATATCTCCTCTGAATGTATGAGACCAGGAACTGCACACAAACATGCTTTGCTATCACCCTCCTTGTGTGAGGGTAGCAAAGGTTTGGTATGAAATGACTAGGTTCATATGATGTCCATAGGATGATGACATGTACATATGATGCATGTCAAAGGAAACCAAGTTTAACGGCTTCTCTTTCTTTCTTTCTTCTTTTCTTTTTCTTTGTGTGATACTGGGATTGAACTCAGGACCCTACACTTGCCAGACAGGCACTTATTCTCCTGATCTATCTCCCCGGCCCTTAATGGCTTCTTTTCTTTAAAGGAGTAAGACATTTTTACATTTCTTAAAATCTGAGCTAAAGGATAAATCCAACAAATTTATGAAAGCTGTAAATTCCATTGTTTTTCTGAAAGAAAACTAAGTGGATGACCCGAAACCTTGTTTCTTTCTGTGTTCATTTATCCAATGAGAAAACCAATTTCCGGTTGGGTATTATCTGATATTTGTTCCATATGCTAGTGTGTAACACAAACCCTGTGGTTGTGACAGTGTGTCACAATGAGATGCTACTGGTGTGATGAGTAGAGCCAGTTGACTTTCTGGTAGAACAGTGTCCTGGGTCCCCTCCAACCTGCTCAAGGTGGCCTTGGGTATTCTAGTTCTCCAAGAGCCATGTGCATGCAATCCTCATTTTGTTACTTTCTAACCCATGATCTTACTTTTTTTTTTGGTAATACTCAGATATAATCTTACTTGGTTCTGTATCTGTCTATTGTTTGCTTACAAACAAACAATGGGCAAGTGGCTAAGGTCTTATTTTGTGTCCTGAGACCAAAAACCATGCATAAGACCTGATGAATCTTTGCTGTTCTCGTTATTTACCTATTTGGCCTCTTAATATCAAATTCACGTTTCTGTATTTTGCTTTGTGCACTTCAGACAGGGACACCATGAACCACTTCTGTTGGAACTGGAACCATGTTAACCTCTGCCCACCAGAGGATTTGGTAGAAGACTGCAAGGCTGGGGAACAGCAGACTTTGTCCTTGTCTTCCTGTCGCTCCTGTCAGCATCGCTGCAGCAATCTTCTTCACCTCGCGCTCCGCTCCGTTGACTCAGCAGCAATTGCTACCAACTTGCAGATTTTTGTGCTATCGAAAACAGCCTCATCATTCTCTCTTGGATAAGGCAACGACAAAACCTAGGGAGGTTCTCAAAAGACCGTCCATGCTGTAGGGAGGCCTTCCTAGATAGTGAGCCAGAAGTGTCCAACAGAAATAGAGTGTAATCACGTGAAACTTAAAAATTTCTAGTTGACACATTATTAAAGTAAAAAAGAAAGATGTTGCTTCACACAATGTTATTTAACCCTAAATATATAAAAAATCATTTTAACAATAGAAAATTACTAGGGAGACATTTTAATCTTTTTTGTACTATGTCTCTCAAATCTGCGACACATATGACTCTTTCAGCATATTACACTGTGCAGTAATCATCTTTCCAGTAAAGCCACATGTGTCTAATGTCTACCATATTGGGAAAAAGCAGCTTTAGGGTTAATATTTTTAACATCTCCCCTTGTGTCCAGCCCTCAGGGGAGGTAATGGCTTTCTTCTGTAATTACTTCCACGATACCTCTATGTTTCTAGCTTTGTGACACCCAATGAACTATTCCATGTGTTATGTACTCTTTATTGAAATAACTGGTATAGTGAAATGTTTAATTCTAAGCTTGAAACAGGGAAGAAAACTGAGTACTTTTAAGAAACAATAGGGGCAAACGGCCCTTAACTGAAGGTCAATTTACACTTAGCTGGGAGGATCCCTGGAGCAGATTCCAAAGGGATCACTCCTTCCTTTTCTGTCTTACTCCGTATCCCAAAGAACAATATAATTTCTGTGAGATGGATTTCAGGTCAAATTTTATCAACACCATAAGATGGCACTGAGAATCATCTACATTCAAAAGTAAGGCAAAATATTGTATCTGTGCTCCTATCAATTTAGATAAGGTCAAAATGTTTACCTGTTGTGGATTCTATGGTGAGCTACGTCTGTTTAAAGTTTAGAGGATTAAGATTAAAAACACAAGCAAGTGGTCAAATAAAAGAACCAACTGTAGCTTCATTATAGATGCCTGGAAATCAGCTTGATTATGTTCAAACTTGCAAAATTCTGACAAATTATTTTTTGTATGCAAATACAGCTCAGTGTGTCTTAAGTTAGGAAATCCAGTTTGCATTATGCTTGTTTTACTACTTAAAGGATATAACTTCCCTTTATAAGCTTAAGGAGCATTCCTTAGCCAATAAAGGAAAGGTCTTTTAGGTGGGGGAATAATTTTTGCTGCCTTCTAGCTTGTCCTGCTGTCTGATCTCTCATCTGTCCCTGAGACATGACCAACGTACAGAGCTCATTATAGCTTTCAGTAACTCACCATTTTCTTGTCTCTCCACTCCCTGCAATATAAATTTTCAGAGCTTCAGTCAAGACCTGAAGGTGGTGTGTGAGATTTCATTACTCCTAGGTGCAAGCTTCCCTGTAAGCAGTGCAGTCGAGTAGGGAGAAGCCCGAGCGGCTCTCAGCTCCCAGAGGAGTCAATTTGGCATCTGATCTGTAAGTCGAATAGGCCTATGCTTATTCCTTTGTTAAGACAGCAGGTAAAAGCTCTCTCTCTCTTTCACATAATTATCTCTTCCATTACAGAGAGTCCCTTTCCTGAGGACGCAAAAGCATCCGCACACATTTTATTACCCTGGCACAGCATCTGAAGAAGTACATGCTTGTCAATATACCTGTTTGCTCAACAGAAGCAAAAGGAGTTAAATACGATTTGTTAAGGGGGCCCGAATAAATGTAAGTGGCTCCTCCTTCTCTTCTTTCGGTTTTTGTTTGGATCTTCCAAGGAATCTGTGTTTGTGAGAGAACACTGCATGTGTATTTAGTGCAGGCAGATGCTTGCTTCCTTGGCGTAGCTGCGTGGTATGCAAATCAGGAGCTCTGGGAGATGGAAATCTCACAGGCTGAATGGATTTTCTGTGGGCTAGAGGGCATTCGCAAATTAATTGCAAAGCTGCCCTATGACACTGTTGTGAAGTAGGTTAGCAACTTGCCCAAAGTCACTTTGCTCAGGAACACCAGGCCTGAGAGGAGAGTATCCTACCCGAAGGCCTTCCCATCATGTCATACCCACTTCTGATTTCTCCTTACCAGTGAGTCTCACAGACCAGTGCACTACCAGAATGCTTCCAGTCACACTGATAGCACTAATTAGCACTGAAAAAAGGTACTCGCTTACCCACTCCCTAACTATTCTCCTCCGTGGACCTGGCTGTTCTGATTTCACAGAACTTAGACTTTCCTCTGCTTCAAGGGTCCTCAGGGCCAGCCTGTGCTTAAGGGCCTTCAGTTAAGAGTTAAAATTCTGCTCTTCAAGAGGCTATGTATCCAAGGCGCTAAGCACATTGTGTGAATCTGCTGAAGGAGCAGGGGTAAGGAAGTCTCCATTCTTCCCGACCCCAGGCATCCGTACTTCCTGGCACTGCCTGACAGTTACTCTGTTAGCTGCTTGAGGCCAGAGGCCCCACACCAATTACACTGCACCAAAATGAAGGTGTGGATAAGGGCAGCTCTGTTTCTGGATGCTCTTGGGGAGAATCTATTCTTTTTCTTTTCCTGCTTCTTGCACCCCAGCTTGTGGTCAAGCTAAGGCAATCACTACCTTCATTGTCACATTTTTATGTCTTTTCTTCCCTTTCTCATCTCCCTCACCTTTCCCCTCTCAAGGATATTATAATTCTATTTAAGGCCCATCTCAAAATAATTCATTATAGAAGCAGAAATTCTTTCCACATTGGTGACATTCACAGATTGTCGAATTTATCATCTGATATTTTTGGTAAGAATTATTCTTTCAGAGCCAGCCAAATAGCTCAGTGGATTAAAGTGCATGCAACCAGGCACAGGGGGTTCCATCTGCGGGTCTGCCCAGCAGGCCCCGCCCCCAGGGCACACTGAGATGGCATTTGAGACTGGGCGTGGTGGCACTAATACCAGCTCTTGGGAGGCTGTAAACAGGCAGATCACTATAGGTCCAGTCTAGTAAAATCTAAACACCCTGTAAAAATACAAAAATAAAAAATAAAAAAAGAATTATTCGTTCAACATACGGTACTAGGTCAGAGTTTTTGTCTAATCTCTAACTTTTCTAAAAATGCCTTTAAAAAAAGCTTTATCTGAAAAATTTAAAGCAATTTCATTTTCTACATTGTTTTTAGCAAATACTAGTCAAGGAATTTAATGTACTATTGATGTTTGTTATGCAGTTCTTTTGTAAGTGACTGGAGAGTTTTTCTGTCTGAACTGTATTTGCTGGCTATATCTGAGGGTTGTAATGTTAATTGTCTCAGACTCAAATCTATCAACATGCACTTACTGGATTTATACTTTTGATCATTGAGAGGAGCAGTAAAAGAATAAAGTTCTCTTGGGTATTCCATGGGTTGGCTTGTTATGTAGAGTTTGGGGGTGGTTTTGCCTTATGAACAACTCCTTCACTGCTTCTTACTCCTTCACTGCTTCTCCCTGCATGTTATATAACTGATATTTTTAGTACCCTGTGGCATTTATATCTTCTGAAAAGCCTGTGTTGCTTTTATTTCCTTCAAAGAGATCTAAGCATGGGATGTTTCGTTTTTTCACTGTCATTTTTCTCCTCTTGCCCAAGGCACAAACTACCCCCCTCCACACACACACCTCATTAATGTCATAGTCTATGTAGCAAACAACAAAGACTGTAATCCCTGGAATAGCTTGCATTTGGCTAACATTTATCTTAATACAGAACTATACTCACCAGATAGATTTCATGCAAAAGTGTAAATGATTGCAGACTATGCAAAGATTTTTGGAGCATAGAACATAAAAGATTATGATTTGATTGAAGATTTTCCTGAAATCCAGATACAAAGAAAGTTCCTGGATGTGAAATAATGTAACAATAGTTACAAGAGCTTCTTTTGGTTTAGGCAGAATCAGCAATTGCTTCTGGATTGCAGACATTGATGACTGACTGTTTTATAAGATACTAGTAACTTATACAAGGAGTGATATTCACAAACTTTAGTCATTGTTCTTATCTTTTATGGTACTTTCATTTGTTCTTTAAGTATTATGTTGAGCATTCTATTTCACTTTGACAAATTAAAAATACTCATTAACTGGACTGGCAGTTTCATTTCTCTCTTCCAATACTCTTAGTTCATCAATATACGTGACTAGATGGTGTTTCGGAGAATTTCAAAGGACCTTATCTTCTCTTATGGATTGGATCTTAAATGTTTTCCAAAAGCTCCTATGCTGAAGGCTTGGCTTGCCAGAGGTCCGGCTACTGGAGGGTAGAATAAGGCGAGGACCTTGAAGGCTGTGTTGGGACCTCGCCTCCCTGTCTCTGCTTCTTCACACCATGAAGTGCACATTTTTCTTTTCCTACCAACTTCCATCATGGCATCCTGCCTCAGCACAGGCTATGATGTCTTCTGTTATAGTAAATATTCTGAAATATTTGTACATTGCTAAAGCATACTTTTCCTTCCTTTTGAAGTTGCTGTTTCTTTATACTTGGAAATTCCTCTGTTTTGTGATTCTTTTCCTGTTTTTCTTCTACCATCTTTGTTTTTATTTATTTAGTTAGTTTGTATTTATTTATGTTTTTGCGGGACCAGGGTTCGAACTCATGACCTTGCAGTTGCCAGGTAGGCACTTGTGCCATGAAGCTATCTCCCCAGCCCCAGCCTGCCCTGGGTGTGGGGCCACAGTCCCTGAGATTGCCTAAGCTTTCCTAAGCAGGAGCTTTAGACTGCTGAGCCATCTTGCCGGCCCCTCTACCACCTTTGTAAAATGTGATTAGTTCAGTTTAACAGTAAATTTTATCTACAAATCCACCCAAAATCTCCTCTCTAAATTAAATTATGTTCTTTCTTTTCCTGCTTCTTCAGTTCAGCACTTATCACACCTTGATCTTGGCCTTCATTTTTTTTTTTTTTTTTCCAAAATCTAACCTTCAGGGCAAAGAATGTATTTTGTTAACCGCTGTGTTCACATAATCAGAATACAATAAATATTTATTGACTGAATGAGGAGTCTAAGTCAGACAAATATGTCAGGAAAACAAGAATTGCAGAGAAAAAGATGAAATGGATTGACTAGAAGGGGTGGCTATGTTTCCATCACCAAGTAGAACCTTGGTAGTTTTCACTCTACTTTCTTCTCTCAAGAAGCAAAAATACATCCCACCTTGTTGACAAAAGCTTCTTAGTGTTGCTTTGATTTGCATTTCACAGATGGCTAGTGATGTGGAGCATTTTCACATATTTATAAGCTTCAAGTATTTCTTCCTCTGAGAAGTGTGTGTTCATCTCAGATGCCCATTTCTGGATTGGGTCTTTGAATTTTGGGACCCTAATGTTTTTTAGTTCTTTATAAATTCTAGAAAAAAGACCTTTGTCTGAATACTTATTAGTTAAAATCTTTTGGAAATTTGTGGGTTATCTTTTTACTCTGTTGATAATTTCTTTTGATGTTCTAAAACTTCTCAGCAAGAGGAGGTCACACTTATTGATTCTTTCAAGTATTACACATGCATTTTGATTTTTGTCCATGATCTGTTTGCCTACACTGATGTCTTTAAGTTTCCTCTTAGTTTCTGATACTGAAAAAAGTTCTGCAAAATGCTGTACATGGTTTAAAGATAAATCCTTAGGGGATTTCACTGACCTTATCAGATATAAAAGTTATATGTTTTGTTATGTAGATCTTGCTTTAACTTGGCCTTAACCACCCAGTAGAAAAGTTGAACCATGAGGCATAAAAAGTAAAGCCAAATAAGTATGCTGAGTTATAAAAGGTTCAAGTAAACAGCTACCAAAATTGCCAGTTCCTCTGATAACCTACTACCACTATGGAATATTGGACTAAGCATACAACTACTTTCTTTTAGTTCAGTGAGAATATTTGTACCAATAGTATTTAGAAAAGTTATCATGTCTGTATCTTGTACTCTGAACAACCACTATGAAGACAACAATATTAATTGTATTAATTATTGTGATAATAATTAACATTATTATATTAATAATATATTAATTATTATAATAGGCTATCCTACTAGCGTGTTTTGAGTGTCTCATTATTATTTCTTATTAAAAGTGATAAAATTATAAAAGAAAGAAAGAAAGAAAGAAAGAAAGAAAGAAAGAAAGAAAGAAAGAAAAAAGAGGGGCCAGGGAGATAGCTCTGTGGCACAAGTGCCTGCCTGACAAGTGCAAGCTTGTGAGTTTGAACCTTGGTACTGCAAAAAACAAAAAACAAAAAAAAAAAAGAAAGAAAAAACAATCTAACAAGGGGAAACAATGAAAAAAAAAAACCCTCCAAAACCCAAAAGCTTCTT
>PVKN010033394.1:0-12049 GCA_004027915.1 Capromys pilorides
CTTGCCGGCTGCCCAGAACACCCCCACCATGCAGCCTCCTGTCAGGGAGGTCCATTCATCTCCTGAGTGTCCGCCTGACCTTTGTTGGCTGGGGAGCTAAACTTGAAGCCCCCCACTGCCCCCTACACCCTCTTCTTGCGGAGTTCCTGCCCTGTTCGTTCCACAGAAAGCAAATCACCATTTAGAGGCCACTTGGATACAGCTCAGCGTGGCCCACTCCATCCGCACCTCCCCGTAAAGGATAGGTCCTCCCACCTAGAGCCTGTGCAGAGCAGAGGACCCCCTGACGCCGGGCCTGGGAGAGTCTGAGCTGCAGCTGCTAGGTAGGGGCAGGGAGAGGCCTTCCAAGTCATTCTGGGAAAGCCCCCTCCACCCACCATGTTCCCCTGACCTTCTTAGCTGCAGTGACTACAACCCACCCCTCCAGGTACCAGTTCCCTCAGTTGCCAGCCTCCCAAAGGGGTGGCAGCAGCCCCTGCCACCATATACAGAAATAGGCCAAGACCCTTTGTACATTCACAGAACCAATTGCCCCAGCCTTAAGATAGCCCAGATTGATGGCTGAGCTTCCCCTCTCGGAAGACAAAGGAAGGCGAGGTACACAAAAAAGGGGCCCAGCCAGGCTCCCTAAGATTAGAGTGAGATTTGAACTGAGTGCTTCCCACCCTATATCCTTAAAGTAGGAAATCGTAAGAGTCTGAACAAGAGATGCTGACAGCCATGAGGAGCTGCCTATGAACAATGCAGTCACTTTAGCCACAGACTGTCCCCTGCAGATGTGTCCCTGTCACAGCATCCTGGCTCCTGGAGGATGACAGACCTTGTCTACCCTTACCGCGATCCAGGAAGCAGTGTTTCCTGGCCTAGAAGCCCACACCTCCAGCTCCGTGACCAGGCTGGGGCAGCCCTGTGGGACTAATGAGAGCAGGATGAGCTGCAGGAACAGCCAGGAGGTCAGCGGGGCACTTGTGCTTCCTGCCCTGATGCGGGATCAAGGGAGTCCAGGCCATGTGCAGAATGGAGAGACTTGATCTCGAGGGGAGGGGAGGGGCAGAGGTCACCACCCTAATGAGCGGGGCTGCTCCCTGGCAGGCACAGTTTTCCCCAGACCTGTACTTCAGCCAGAGCTCAGAGTCCCTCCCCCAAGAAACTACCAGAGACTGTACAGGCCTCAGGGGTGCAAATGCTGGCGAGTGGAGGTGGCCAGCAGGCATCTGCTCCAGTCTCATTGGGCAAGCCAGGAGCCTGGACCCAGACAGGGAGAGTGGATACACAGATGCCCCAAGAGCCATGGGAAAAGGAAGACTCTTGGAGCAAAACTGAGGAAAAGGCAGGGAAGAGGGACAACTGAGAGGATTTCCAAGCTGACCTTCCACCACACCCCCAACCAGGGGGCTGTCTCTGGGGCCTCCTGGGTGAGTCAGCCTAGTGGAGTCGGTGAGAATGCTAGCCAAAGGGACTGGGACAGCCGAGGCCCGAAAGGCCAACTTCAGATGAGGTCCTGTGGCACCCTCTGCTGGCCACAGGCTAACCTTGCATGTGCAGGAGTCCTGCCTCCTGGTGTTCCCAGTGCCCCAGGCTGAACTGCCTTGATCCCACTGATGTAGACCTGGGGACACAGAAAAGAGACAGCAACCTGTAGAGACTATCAGATGGAAGTGGATGGGACATCAGATCATCTGATGTCGCGGTGCCCGCCACACATGAGTGCCTGGACATGGGAAGAGAGCAGAGCTGTGTACAAAGCCTGGCTCTGCATGGCCCTGCACTCATCTCTGGCCTCACCGAGCCCTGGCTTAGCAGAGAGACAGGCAGAGCCTCCACTCCATTTTAGAAGGACCCCCAGAGCTGGACGGGGAGCTCGGAAGGCCAGCATCACGTGCAGGGCACTGCGGCAGGGCCACGCCTCTCCCTGCTCTTTCCACAAGAGGAAACTTCACAAATGGGCTGGGTCTGCAGCACCAGTAACTGTTGTGGTCACTTTCTGAGGTCACTTTCCTATCTGTGGCTGAGGGGACACTATCGGGGGTGAAAAAACAGAATTTAAAACAGGATGAACCCTAGGGTACAGCTCAGCAGCTTAACACCTGCCTGGCAAGTACAAGGTTCTGAGTCGAATCCCCAGTACCAAACAAACAGAATGAGGTGGAGTTGCCAGCTAGATGACCATCTGTGTGTGCAGGCCACCAGTGCAAACTGGTCCCTGAGGTGCTGCGCAGCCAGCAGTGCGTCCTGGGGGTCCAGAGCGCTTCACAAAGAGGCCACGTTTGACCAGAGCCCGGACAGCAGCTAGGGCTTGTGCTGAGGAAATGCAGAAAGGCATGGAGCATGGCAGTGTGTGTTCAGGGATACAGATAATAGTGGACGTACCCCGGAATGGGAGGTGAGCAGGTGAAGGAGGGCTGGGGGTCAGAACACCATGCCCAGACACACGATGCTCGACAAAGGAGAGTGTGGGTGGGGCGGGGCCTCCACCCAGACCAGGTGTTAGAAGCCTGCCTCAGTGCTGGCCCAGGACCTGTCTCGGAGGAAGAGGGCAGAAGCCACTGTAGTCTGGAGCAGAGGAAGGAAGACCAGGACTTCCTGTAAGGTAGCAGAAAAGGAGTAGACAGCTGAGCAGGTGGGGACAGGTGCTCCTGTGCCCCAGGCCTGAGCACACCAGCCTGACCCACACGTTCAGCACGCAGGCCTCAGAGGGCAGCTTTCTAAGAGCAGGCCTGGCAAGGCTCTGCAGATGGACAAGCTGCAGCAGGCTGGCAGTGGCCAACCTTTCTGGATAGCACCATGGGCCCGGCTGCAGCTTCCACTGGGGTTTGCTGTGGGGTGCAGCTCCTGGAGACAGGTTCTTTCTCCCCTGGTGTGGCTGGTTAAAATCTGCCACCTATCCGCAGCCCATTTCCACTGTCAGTCCCCTCCCTGTCGTGTGTCCATCTTTCCAGCTCCACCCCATCCCATTGAAATAGCGCTGCCACCAGGAGATAAGGAGCTCGGAGGTAACGGGAAGCAGAGCTGAGATGCAGACATCCCAGAGAGGCTGCACAGCTGCCCTGGTGCAGGGCCAGAAAGGCGTGTAGAGATAGGGCCACAGGAGGGCCAGGATCCACAGGCCTCGGGAGAGCTAGGCCCAGGATGAAGAGAAAGGGAGCACCTGTCAGCAGGTACCGTCCCAGAACACCTGGTGCAGGAAAGAAAGGACATGAGGCACAAGGCAGGCGCTGGCAAGGATGCAGGGGTCCAGCAGCCACACCTGCCCATAGCTCTGCCCCCCAGCGCTGAGGTAGAGGCCCAGCTGGCCACCAAGTGGCAGTGAGTCTTGAATGTGTCACCTTCCCTGCTGGACTTGGGTTGCACTGGGTGGCCTCAGTCTCCGAGGGCCCTCCCTGCTCTGAATCTGACTTGGTGTCATGTAACTAAGGGGTGCAACCCACATGGCTATGATCTCAGCCCTGTCCTCAGAGCTGACAGGGAACTGGACAGCCTTGCAGCAGCCAGCAAGCAGGCCGCAGCCCAGGCCAGCCTCTTCTCACAGCTTCTCTTGTTCCTCCTGCAGGGAGAGCGGGGCATGCCAGGGATGCCGGGCAAGAGTGGAGCCAAGGTAACTACCCCTGATGTACCCTGAACCATGCCCCCACAACCAGCCCCTCTGCCCAGCTCTGGGGGACCCTAGAGTCCCAGCTCCTCCTTGGACCCCCTCCTGCTTGTACCTTGCTGGATGGCTGGGGTGCACAGTTCCTCTCTCCCTGGCCCAGAGTTCACCTGGCCTCCATCTCCCCAGACCTTCCTGACTAGGCCGGGCCTCCTCCTGGGGTCTAAGTCATAAAACCTCTCTCAGGTAACAGCACCAGCTGCTGTCCTGAGATCCAAATGGGAAGTAGGGAACCAAAAAAGTCACCTTCAAATTTGCTGAGGGGCGCTCTGGGCAACAACTCACTTCCAGTAGGTGGTCTTGTGCCAATGCGGAAACAGGGCTCACTCCCAGGCCCCTGGGGGCAGAGGTCAAAGGCGCATGGTCCCCCTACAACACTGTCGGGGCCGACTGCACTTGGCAGTGCCAGCCCCTTGGTCTGGTGCAGCTCGCCGTTCTCCTTCCCCCATTCGACTGCCCACTCCCCTCCCACCACTCCCTCCTCTTCTGTTGCCCCCGTCTACCCACCCTTTAGCCCAACTACCACCCCGTGGTAGTAGCTCCCTAGTAGGCCTCCCAGGGCAACCCAGGAACCCCAGCACTGGGCTGCCCCCTACCTCATTCTGGGATGCCCTCCCAGGATGCCATGCTCCACACTGGGCTCTCCTCAGCCCCAGGAGCCAACAGAAGTGACAGTCCTCCTCTTGTCCCACCAAGAGGAGACTGACCACCTTCTCCATGTTGCCCATAACTGCAACAAGCCTTCACACCCTTTTCTTTCTCTGCCAGGGGGCTCCTGGGACTGCCGTGGCTGGCATGAAGGTCAGTAGCGGTTGTGGCTGCTCCAGTCAGGGCAGGATGGGCGATGCCCCAGGTCAGAGCAGGGGCCTCAGGGGCCCAGTGGCCAGGCTGCTGAACCAAGCAGAAGACACACAGGAGTAGAAAGCATTTACATGCCAGATGCACATCCCAGAGGCAGATGTTTAAGCCTCGCAAGAAAGGGGCAGAGAGTAACCCACCCAGCTAGAAGCTTCCCTGGCCTGCCAGCAGGCACCCTAAAGCCAGCACCTTCTGGTGTGCTCCAGAGCTCAGCAACCACGTGCTGCCACAGTGCAGGGGGGGCAGCAGAGGCATCTTCCACCTGCACCCCCACCCCAACCCTCATTTACCTGGCAGGCAGGTGGGGCACCCCAGAAAAGCAAATGTTCAGTGTTGATCTCTGCGCTAGGTCCACTGGTGGGGGCTCCACGCCCAAGCCTGGGGCTCCTTCCCTGTCCTCCTTCTTGGGTCCTCCCACATGGGTTCCACCTGCCACAACTGTCACCTAAAGGAGGACAGCAGTGCAGGTGGCCTCCGCCTGGCAGAGGAAGCCGGGCTGGCCGGAGGTTTGGCCAATGCCCCTGCCCAAGCACAGGGCTCCTTTGCTCGCTTGTTCCGGCTTTTTCTCTTACACATCTCTTTTCCGGAATCTTCCTTTTGCCCACACAGGGTGAGCCAGGGATCCCAGGAGCTAAGGTATGGATGCAGAGGGGATGCTCTGGGCTATGCAGCGTGTCACGGGGGAGGGGGTGCAGGCTGAGAGGCTGCTATGCTTTGCTCATTGTCACCCCAAGACGCCCTGGGCCTGGCCACCCCATTCACTTGTCAGGAGCATGTTGCCAGCGTCCTCCTCCTCCCTGAATCCTGGCCTGCAGCCCTCAGCGGCAGTGGGCAGTTATTGCTGCCCCCTTGTCCCCTGTACCTACAGGGCTCTTTCATCCTTGTCCAAGACAGCAAGAGATGTAATATGAAGACACATTTCCAGTTCCTTGGCTGCAGGCCTTCTCAGAGCCTTTAAGATATGAATCATTCATTGGGAAGCCCTTAACAAGGCAGCATCTTAGGCCACAGTAGCAAAACTTTTCTGCCCAGCACACCCTTTGTAGAAGAGGACCTGAAGGATCTCTGGGATGATGTTGGGAGACTTCCCAGGTCATCTTTTTGGGCTCCAGCTGCCCAGTTCTTTGAGACACCAGACCACGTGGTGGCCCCAGAGCCTACACTTCACCTCTGTTCCTCAGCGTCATGGGGACAGGCTCTTCCTATGCAGACCCTCACTGAGTTCCCCCTGGGGGACACTCGGGCTCTCCTGACAGTGGATGTGAACATGGACTGACTTATGTCCCACCAAATGTATATGTGAAGGCCCTGAACTGCAAGGTGACTGCATGAGGGTAGGGAGTCAGGAGGCAGTGAAAGCCACTGACGTCGTGAGGCCGAGCCTCTAAGCCAGCGGACCGGGGCCTTGGAGGAAGAAGAGGAAGCGAGACCTTTCTCATGTGAGGACACAGTGACCAGATAGCCATCTGCAGGCCAGAACAGGGCCCTGCTGGCGCCTGACCCCAGACTCCAGCTCAGAGCTACGGGAGGAGAGACCGGTGCCACGCAGGCCCGGGCTGGGGTGGTGGTCGTGACAGCTGAGCGACTCATGCAGGCTCTCTGTGACAGCAAAGGGAACCTCAGCAGCTGTGGGGCTGAAGGGCCCTGGCACATGCTTGGGGGGCAGGGGGCTGTCCCCAGAAACACACCCTCCTGGGGCCTGGCTGCTTCATCTGTGAAATGAAGCCGGGATTCATGCTGTCGCAAAAGCACTCCATGTGTCGCGTCTAGTGGAAAGCAGAGCATTCTTCAGTAGTTGACAAAGCTGGCAAGAGAACTGCCACATCAAAGATTGCAGTAGAAAGTTTGCCCAAGGTCTTAGAGGCCAGACGTTCAAACCCAGCTGTGGGCCGAGCAGGCTACCCCAAGCGCGGCCTGGAGTGCCTGCTCCTACTGCTACCCACTGGTGCTTCCGGCACTGTCTGGTGTCCTTGGCTTGTACAAGCACCACACATCCCCTGGGTCCTCACATGGCACTCTCCCTGTGTGTCCAACCCCACTCATTTCAAGGAGCCAACATATTACAGAGGCCACTCTGTCCAGTCCAGTGGGACCTCACCTTAACTAATGACACCTGCAGTGACCCACTTTCCAAATAAGGCACCATTCGGAGGAACAAGGGGGTCAGACTTCAGTATCTAAATTTGAGGGAACTGATTCAGTCCATAATAGGAAATGAACTCCCTAAAATGTCCCTCAAAGGCAAGGTTCTGGGAAATGATCTTCCCCATAGGCAGGCAGAGGTGAGAAGAAAAGATGGAGCGGGGGACTCAGAACTCGACAGTGAGGGAGAGCAATGAGAAAGTTTCCAAGAAAGGAAGAGCTCCCCCAAGTACTGGATATCTGACAGTCTTCTCCCTGGGGGACCCTAGAAAAGTCTAACCACCGCTGGCCTTGCTGGTGACCCGTGGCCACAATTACTCTGCTGTCCTGAATGCTGTGAGATAAAGTCTGTGGGGAGCAGTGATCCATGCTGTCACCAGGAGCAGTGGCTCAGGGAAGGGACCAGCCTGGGATGGGGCCTGGGAGGAGGTGGCTGGCCCGCAGAGGTGCAGGTCAGTCAGTGGAGAGGGGAAAGCAAGACATCCTGGAGAAACAGCCCCTAACCTCTGCTGTTGCATCTCCCCACAGGGTGAGAAAGGGGCTCCCGGCTCCCCTGGCGTCCCCGGCCTCCTAGGACAGAAGGTAGGCATAAGACAGCTCCGAATGCTGGCTCTCTCGAAGGCCCTGTGCCCTGCCACACCCACACATAACCTCAAGGCCCAGCCTTGGAGGTGTCCCTCTCCCTGAGTGGGGGCAGAAAGGGTGGCTGGACCACAGCCAGACTAGTTTAGGGGAAAGGACATGAAATGGGCCTGCTTGGCCAAAACACACCCTCATTCAAAGAACCTGGTAACTATGACCTGGTTAAATTTCTGAACAAGTACTCTGAAAACCTGCGCATAGTCACAAGCCTTGAGAAGTACTTCATTTAAATGAAGCCATTTTAGAAAGACTTGAGTTAGATACCTCTGGGGAGAGCTGCCTAAGATAGGCCCTGGGAAAATCACTTGGCTCCCCAACCCGGGGAGATTCTGAGGGCTCTGCAGTGAGACACTGACCAGGCTCAGTGTCACTCTGCAATTCTCAACACTCGTCAGCCACCGCACCCTTTCTTCAAATCTGAAACATCCCCAAGCCTCTGGGGAGTGTTCCATGGGACACACTTTGAGAAACACCACTCCAGCTCCAGGGCTGATGGGCTGATCCCTCATTTTCATTCTCAACCTGTCCTTCCCAGTAGTCACCAGTGTCCCCTCAGTCCCCCAGCCAAGTCAGACTAGGTGGGGCCTGAAGACCTGAGGGTGGGGGCGGGGGGCAGCCCAGCCTTTAGTGTCCCTTGGGCACCCAGCCTCTCTGCTCCTCTGAATCGGGGGAAGCAGCAGGCAAAGTGCCAGGCACACTGACCCCTGCTGCAGCCTGGCCCTGACTGTGCCTCTTACCTAGGGAGAGAAGGGCGATGCCGGCAACTCCATCGGAGGAGGAAGGGGGGAGCCAGGCCCCCCAGGGCTCCCTGGGCCCCCAGGGCCAAAGGTGAGTTGGTCTGTCCTGGAATCCATGCCAAAGAGGATGTCTTCAGTCAAGGATCCCTGTGTCCTGCACACCTCAACTTCTCTGTCCTTCTTCCACTCCGGGTGTAGGATTTTCCCCAGGGGATTCAGGAAAGGCCGTGTGGAGCACACTGCTGCTTCAGAGCAGGGGGCCAGGCTTCCAGGAGCCATGTCTCCCCTGGGGTTCAGACAGCTAAGATAGAGCTCAGTCAGGGATTGCTGGCCACTGAGCCTTGCCATTAGCCAGAGGCCCCCACCTGCCACAGTCGGCGTGATCCACCTGGTGCTGGCACAGCGGGGGGCTAAGGGCAGGGGCGGCCGCAGGGCAGCACTGATGGTGCCCTCCTCTCGCAGCTTAGAAGCTGCAGTGGCAAAATTTGATTTTCCCAAACCTCGTGCCTACAATGCTGCTGGTTAGCTTCAGCAGCACAGAGGGGTGAAGGAGGCCCCCCAGCTTACAGGACAGGAGTTACTTGCTCACTTTGCCAACGAGCATCAAGAGCTTCATATGAACAGTGGGGCTGCAGAGAACCTGGCCTCGCCTTGTTAGCCATCTACCAGGAGAAACAAACCCACAACTCACAGTACAGCGCACAGGGAGCCACAGGCTCCCCCAGGCGCAGGCAGGCAGTGAGTGGCAGCAGGACCTCTGGTCAAGTCCACTGTCCACCCTGACTGTGGCTAGAGCAGATCTTCAGCCTCAGCAGCGTTTTCGCCAAAGGCAGCTCTGCCCCTTGCCCCAGCACTGTCACAATGAGCCAGTGTCTCAGTTGCTTTTCTCTCATTGGTAGGACAAAATACCCAGCACCCCAAATTAAGGCAGGAAAGGTTAATCTAGTGGAGTCCATACTCACCTGGCTCCAAGGCAGAGAGGCAGATGGCAGAGAGCAGCTGTTCATGGTGGCAGAAAACAGCCAAGAGCAAATGGAGGGGCAGCAGCTGAGGCTATCAAGCCTCTCTCCACCCTTCTATTATGTGCAGATTACCCACCCTAGGGCAGGGGTAGCACTCACACCCATAATTCCCATGTTGGATCATGGATCATGAATTAATCACAAACCCTAGAAGCTATCCCAATGACTGCAGGGGTTTTAGGAGACAACTACACAAACTGACAGCCAGGATATAGGGCCCGCCATGGCTTGGATCTCAATGGGGAGTTGGGAAGCTTGTTACTATTGTCTTGCATGCTGGGACACAGGGAAGGGAAGCTAGAAGGGTACATCCCCAAACTCGGGTCCACCTTCCAGATCCAGACAGAATGTCTAATAAGTGAAATATTAAGACCAAGCCTCCTCCTAGCCACCCCTCTCTACCTTCCACCCTAGGGTTCCTAGAGTCCCCTCCTCTGAAAATCAGGGCTCTCGTGTACCCACCTCTGTCACCTAGACAGGACCTGATGAGTTATACCTTCCCAAGTGTTCCAGGTCCAGTCATGGACTGTGACTGGTCCCATGTGCACTAACCAAGAACCATGAGGGCCTTGGCAGGGCATCTAGACACCAGTGCATGGCACAGAACACACAGGAGGAAGAGAGCGGGCAGGAAAGGCCTCCGAGGGAGGTGCAGCCAGGATGGGCCTGTCAAGAGATCCGAGGCAGCCAGGTGAGAGTTAGTGGAAGCCAGTGGGGAAGGAGAGGCCAAAGGTAAATACAGAACAGGAGCGGCAGGACCCTCTCCAACCCCTCATGCCATTTGTCTTCTTTCCAGGGAGAAGCAGGTATTGATGGCCATGCTGGCCCCCCAGGACGGCAAGGAGACAAGGTAGGAGCCCCCTCCACACATCCATGAGCAGCAGGTGAGGTCTGCTGAGAGAATCCTGCTGTCTCTAGACTGGACTCTAGGGCTGGACTCCAGGGCCTGAAGCCAGGGGACCATGGCCTGCTTCCTTCTCCTGGCTGGTTTGAGGCTCAGCATCATCCATGGGACTAGTACTTGTACGGAAGGCAGCCCAGGGTGGGGACACTTAGATTGGCCAGCGACACCAAGCCCCAGCTTCCAGCAGTTCCCAGAGCCACGTGTCTAATGAGCACTCTGGCAGCTCTCCAGCTACTTCCTGTGAAGACTTGCATCCCTCCAGGGTGGGCAGGCATAGGTAGGGGGCAGCTCCCGGGGAATCCAAAGGCTCCATGCTCCAGGGCCAACTGGCTGCCTGGAGAGCGAGTCATTGTGCTTGAAGTAGACCAAAGACTCGCCTTCCTGTGGCTTCACTTTCTAGCTTAATTTTTCCCTTAATATGAACATTCTCTCAGGAAAATTAGGCCCATGGTTTCTTTTTCACAGTTGACATCTACTCCTCATCACTCTGCCCTGCTCCTTCTGGCTCAAACAACCCCGAGCCCACACAGGAGGTCGGTGTCCCTACCCCTCACTTGCTCAAGCCCCACAATTCATCCTATAGTTTGGTTCTTTCTAAGCAAAGTGACCTCTAGAAGACCGGATGGGCTCTTGGGGTACCACCGTCACGTACCCAGGCAATGGGCAAAAAGTATCTGAGCCTTGGCCACTGTGCAGAATGGAAATCAAGAGAAACAAAGGGCAGGGCTCCTGTTCCCAAGGGAGTCACTGACCTAGGGAACCTAGGAGAGGCAGCCAGAGAGACAAGGGGAGCAGCGAATAACTGAGATTGACTGGAAAGACATCATCAAAGCCTGAGTGGGAGGATGAGAGGGATGGGCAGGGCTTCAGGAACAGAACCTGCCCTTTAGCATTCAGAGGCGCCTGCATCCTGAGGCCTGTGGTAAGAAGAGTCTCTTGTCCCCTCAGGGCCTTCACTCATAGCCCAGCCCACCGAATCCCCAGCTCCCAGGTTTCTCAACACTTTCCATTCTTTTTGTCATGCAACAGGGACAGCCAGGAGTGGCTGGAGAACAGGGACCAGCTGGCCCCAAGGTAAAGGCATCTCTCCTGGCATGTGGAGTCCCAGTGCAAAGCAGCTGGACCCTGGGGTCTTGAGGGCAGGGAGGGAAGAGTGTGCTGGCCCTGGGTGGGAGGTCTGCCTGGCACTGTGGCTGGGCATGGGCTTCTCGAGGTCTGCCTGTTGAAACGGGGGCTACCCATCTGCTCCACATCCGTGCACACCCGCCATGAGTGGGCTGCATCATAAGCCCACTGTGGCTGCTCCAGATCTCCCTGGGTACACACACGTGCCACCCTGTGGTTCCTCCAGGTCAGCCCCTGGTTGAGATCTCATCTGCCTTCTAGGGCTCCAAGGGCGAACCCGGAAAAGGAGAAATGGTGGATTACAATGGAAACATCAATGAGGCTCTCCAGGTGAGTGGGCTGCAGCCTAGAGGGGGAGATCTGAGGGTTCTAGAGGACCTCAGCCTGACCCTCACCAGGCCGTTGAGCAGAGCTTCCAGGAAGAGCTTCCCCCTCCTTCTCCCCCTTGGCCTCCTGCTCTGCAGCATCCAAGCAAATGTCCCCGTTATTTGGTACCACGTGGCTTGCATGCTCAGGCTCAGCTGGCTCTGGGTAATTTGGGGCCCTGAAGGTAGCATGCTGGCACCCTATAAGAAGCTGCCCGTCCAGAGCTGTGTTCCAACTCTGCGGGACACATGATTCTTCGCACCTGGGGAATCTGCCTTCTTGGGATCCATCTCCCTTTAGTGTCAAGCTTATCCAATTTCATGTTCATATGAGCCCCACTTTTTAAAGCAAAATATCCCAACCTTAGCTCCTTTGACGCTCAGGTTTGATGACTGAGCACTGTAGGGCATTTAGCAAAATCTCTGACAAGCTCTGGGGAATGTTCCACCCACAGTTGATCACCAAAGGTCAGGCATGACCCAGGGTCCCCTAGGAGACAAAGCCTCCCCAGATTGAGAACTCTTCCTCCACAGGAATCCATGTCTGTATGTGGGTTCATTTACGGGGTGCCAGCAATCACTCTGCTAACCTGCTTTTGTGAGTGACA
>PVKN010033395.1:0-12049 GCA_004027915.1 Capromys pilorides
TAATATTCCTTTAATGTTAGGATTAACATTTTAATATATTTATATATTTTAAATTTTATTAAGCAGAAATCATTAAAACCATAAATACCATGCATATCAATACATATACAGTACTGTACACTACTGCAAAATCCTGTGATATCATATAATGAAAAATTTGCAATAAATAATTTAAATTAATAAGTTTTTGAAAACTCGCAAAACAGCGAGTCCACAAAAGTCAGACCGCTAAATAGCAAGGGATTACTGTATACAGTATAGACTGGCCTCAAACTTGCAATAATCCACAAGTGCTGTAATTACAGGCATGTATTACCACACTTGGTAGTATGTCTCTAATCCTGAATCAAGATTTATGTGAAATTTGAAAAGCAATTATTTGGATATTCACTGCAGAAGAGCCTTTGGGGTGGAAGAAAGTATATTACAACCAACAGCAAGAGCCACGGAGGGTACACAAATATGTCAAAGAAATCCTTAACCATTAAAAGTTATGCAGGGTTAAGGGTGTTGCTCAGTGTTAAGAGTGTTTGCCAGAATGAGCAAGATGGTTTCCATCTCTACCACTCACACACACACACACACACACACACACACACACACACACACACAATTATGCCAGGCTGGCGGCATAGACTAAAGCTCCTGCTTAGGCAAGCACAGGTAAGTGCAAGGACAGCGGTTCCATCCCCAGCACCACATGCCACGCCAGCCCCATTCGCTGGGTGGGCTGAGCCAGCCAGAGTCCAACTGAGCATGGTAGGACATGCCTGTAATCCCATGCTGGGGAGGCTGACAGCAGGAGGGATCACCATGAGTCTGAAGTACATGGTGAGATCCTGCAACAACCTAATACACTTAAATACATACATACATACGTACATACATACAGACATACATACATATGCCAACATAGCATAGCATTTGTTCTTTACAAGAATTTCCTTCGGCATTTTATTTTTTTTTTATTTTTATTTATTTATTTGTTTGCTTGTTGTGTTTGTTTGTTTCTTTATTTATTCATTTTGTGGCTGGCTCAGCCTGCCCTGGTGGTGGCGCTGGTGCAGCATGTGGTGCCGGGGATTGAACTGCAGTCCCCGCAGTTGCCTGAGCCCTCCTAAGCAGGCGCTTTAGACCACTGAACCATCTCGCCGGCCCCCCGGCATTTTATATATATAAAAAAAATGCTTCACAGCTCAGTGTGGTAGCACAGACCTCTAATCCCAGCTATTCAGAAGGCTAAGGTAGGAAGGTCAGAAGTTTGAGGCCAACCTGGGTAACTTAGTGAGACTTCATCTCAAAATTTAAAACAAAACATAAGGGGCTGGGATGTGGGATTTCCCTAGCACACATGAGGCTCTGGGTTCCATACCATCTGTCACAAAGGTCTGCTCTGGCTTCCAGTAAAGAGAGAACATACTTCAAAAGAATATTCCAGAGTATGTGAGCATGAGACATGCAACTGATCAGGAAGGTAAATGGGGACATGAGTAGCCTCACACAGACACACTCCCAGACCAATAAGCTAGATGTCCTTCTCTTTAGATATCTACAATTTGCCTTTATATATTTGACACAGACAAATCCCTATAATTATTCCACGAGTCTTTTTTCAGGCTGGCTTTGAACTCCCTATGTAGCCCAGGCTAGCCTAGCATTTACAATAATCCTCCTGCCTAAGCCTCCTAAGTGCTGGGATTACAGGCACTGCCATGCTCAACTTAAACCACATTTCTTTAAAAAAAAAATCTGCTTTCAAAAAACGCCTTCAGAACAATCTCTTCAGTGAAATTCCTACTGTCTATTATCTTTGAAGCACCGAGATTCCCTGGCTTTGTCCACACTAAGAAGGAACCAGAGAGCAGGCCTAAGTGTCCTGCCAATACCACATTTGTGTAAGTGCCTTTAGGGGACTTAAGTGGGCTGGAGAACTGTTACAGTAGTGTTCATAATCACAGGCCCCAGATGGGTGTGGTGGCACATGCCTATAATCCCAGCACTTGGGAGGCTGAGGCAGGAGGATTGGTGCAAGTTCTAGACCAGCCTGGGCTACAAAAGTGAGCTCAAGGCCAGCCTGAACTGCATAGCAAGACCCTGTCTCAAAAAGACAAAAAAAAAAAAAATCACTGCCCCCTTTCCTCTTCGTGAGGCCACACACTAACACAATACATCACACGCGTAAATTGATCAGCTTATCCCTGATATTCACTGCCCTCTTTGGAGAACTGAGGCCACATCAGTGGTGCAACCTACTAGAGGTCACACAAGGCACAGGTGGTAGGGCCTCCTGATAGGAAGCTGCTCCCTCTGCTCTTTGTCTCCACATCTGAGAGAAGGGAACTACTGGAAACTTTGTCTTGAAGGGATGAGGGGTAGGTGACCACTGGAGGATGTTTGGAAGCATCGCCTCTGGCTTGTACCCATGTCTGTTACTCTAGTCTTGTTGCTGGGACAAATACCTGACACCCAAAATGAAGGAAGGAAAAGTTTATTCAACTCAGTTACTGGAGGTTTCAGTCCATACTCGGCTGGCTTCAAGGCAGACTGGCAGAAGGCAGAGAGCAGCAGTTTATGGCAGTGGAACAGCAACAATGGCAAGAGAGCAATGGCTACAGAGAGAGAATCTGTCTCTCTGTCTTTCTTATATTACATTCAAGGTCTCTGCCTCAAGTTGGGTGTAATCCCAGCAGTACTAAGACCCATAATTCTAGTGGATCATGAGTTAATCTCAAACTCTAGAAGTTCCGTCCCATCACTGCATGAGGCTTTGGGGGAATAATTACACACAAACCCTAACAAACCACTAATGTCAGCAACCCCTCCTGTTGTGACAAGGCAGAATGTATGCTGAGCCCTGAGGGGCAAAATGGTCATGTTGAAAAGCAAGATAGCTCAGTAGTCTGAAGCGCCTGCTTAGGCAAACTTAGGCAACTGCAGGGACCGCAGTTGGATCCCCAGCATCACATGCTGCGCCAGCCGGCCATAACCTAAATAAATAAATAAATTAATTAATTAATTAATTAATTAATTATTTTTTTAAAAAAAAATAAAAGCTTCCTAGCAGGGTAGTGGTACACACCTGTAATCCCACCACTCAGGTGGCTGAGGCAGGATTGTTGAGAGTTCAAAACCAGCCTAGGCTACAAAGTGAGCTCAAAGTCAACCTGAGCTACAGCAAGACCCTGTCTTAAGGACTAAAAAAGTGTCTTAACTGGAACTTTTGTTTTTGGCACACTGGTGATAGAACAGAGCCTTGACTATGCTAAAACATTTCCCTATTGAGCTACACCCTGAGCACCACAGCTATAATTTTTAAGAACTGTAGGATCCATGCAGAAAAGGAACTGAGAAAAAACAAACTTTTCTCTATTTTCCTAGCAATCTCGGAAAAAAAATTAGGTAGTCTCTTTTTGTTCTTTTCATTTTATGTGTTTATGGTATACAACAATTACATTCGTTTTGGGGAATATCTTAATCATCTTTTCTTTCTTTCCCTCCCTATTCCCCTCTCCTCCCTTTCCCACATCCCCTTCCCCATCTCCAAGCATTTCCTATCACCTTTCCCTTGGTTTACTGTTTGGTCTATATGCTGTTGAAGTATGCACCTTTGGTTTACAATTTATGCTTCGGGTTTCTCATATAAGAGAAACCATGCACTTTTTAGCCTTCTGTGTATGATTTATTTCACTTAACATACATTCTCAGGATCTATCCATTTTCCATCACAATGATAATGATTATAATACAGTTTATGAAGTGGTAGGCATGGAAATATATGTTACATCTGTAATTTTACAAGTTCTGGTTGCCTTCTAGGTTTTTTAAGTAATAAAGCTATGTTGGGTAGGCTGCTTGATCTTGTATATTTTAAAGAAACAAATGCTTTTTTGTTTTTCATTTTGTTTTTATTAAGCATTACATAACACACTGAACTAAACTGCATGTCACATAATATACTGCTTAAACTTCCAGCAGAGTTACATGACTGTAACTGACTTATTTTTCATCAATCAGGAAAATGCTTCCTTAATCAATGTTCTCCAAACCCTGAAAAACAGTTTAGAAAAGAGGATGTAAGAATTCTGTTTCCATCAAAGATGTACTAGGTACTTTATTTCCAGTGTCATCAAACAGTATTCTCTGGCATTACATCAAATATTTTCACATTTCTTTTTTTTTAACTTTATTTGTTTATTTATCTTATGGCCAGCTCAGCCTGCCTTGGGGATGGGGCTGGCACAGCATGTGGTGCTGAGGATCAAACCGTGGTCCCTGCAGTTGCCTAAGCAGGCACTTTAGAACGCTAAGCTATCTTGCTGGCCCCCATGTTTTCAAATTTCTCTAACTGCAACAATACAGAAATGAACTGTATTGAGTTTTATAATCACTAAAGAAAAACTTATAGATGGGGCATGGTGGCACTGTAATCCCAGCTCTGGGGAGGCTGAAAACAGGAGGATCACTATGAGTCCGAGCTGTGTAAGACCCTGTATCACATACATAAAAAGAAAAACTTGGGCCGGCGAGATGGTTCAGTGGTCTAAAGCGCCTGCTTAGGAAAGCTCAGGCAACTGCAGGGACTGCGGTTCGATCCCCGGCACCACATGCTGCACCAGCCCCCACCACCAGGGCAGGCTGAGCCAGCCACAAAATAAATAAAATAAGGAAACAAACAAACACAACAAGCAAACAAATAGAAAAAATAAAAAAGAAAAAAGAAAAAGAAAAACTTGTAATGATTTGTACTTATTTTCTGGCAGCAGCAGCAAACATACTAATTTACATGAAAAGACTTTTCTGCCATCCCAGTCAGAACTCAAGCCTAACAACTATTTACTAAAGGACTCTCCATGAGTCAGAGGATAATAAGATAAAATCTGTTTCACAAAGTAACAGCCAACATGTGGTAGACATTATTATCCTCATTTCCACTTTTCTTAGATTAGGAAATGCTCCTCAGGTTACAAATCACTGGCTTAGGCCGGGCATGGTGGCACACACCTGTAATCCCAGCACTTGGGAGACTGAGGCAGGAGGACTGGTGTGGAGACCAGCCTTGGCTACAAAAGTGAGTTCAAGTCCAGCCTGAACTGCATAGCGAGACCCCATCTCAAAAACACACACACACACACACACAAAAAAAATCACTGGCTTAAGTCTATTAAGGAAGTAGCAGAGCTGGTCCCCGACTCAAAAAACCCTTGCCATATAAGTAGAACACTATTTTTCAAAAGGTCTACTTATTTTATTCAATTCACATGCAAATACTTCAGAATCTATAAATTAAAAAGATTAATCAGTGATGACAGTTCTTCCAGATATTAAAACAAACAGATCAGGTATTTTGCTTACTACTTCAAGAGGAACTGCCTTGAGAAGTTAAAATTATTTATTTCTAGGAACTACCCCTTAGAAATCCAAATTCAATTTCACATGCCAGGTGATTTTGATGCTTATTCTTGAACTATACTTTGAGAAACATGGCTTCAGGGGAGGACACTCAGGTCTTCCCCCTGTACCTCCAGAGATAGGTTTCCAAACTCTTACTGGATGCCTGAAACCAGAAGTACTACTGTGCTATATATATATACACACATACACATTCCTATCATAAATTAGACACAGTAAGAAGTTAACAATAACAGTGAAATAAAACAATAGTAATATTCAACTTATTCAATATTTAACAATTTTCTTCAGGAGTTTTCCATTTAATATTTTCAGACCACAGTTGAGGGCTGGTAACTGAAACCTAAAAAGTGAAAGCAGGTAAGTGGGGGAACTAATATATCTATGTTCATTCATGTTCATTCGATTTGATCCACAAATAGCTCTATAATGAAAACCAGGTCACCTAGGTTGAGTCTTTATAATATTTAATCATTCTGACCATCTGTTTTCTTATGTATAAAGTGAAAATAATATTTATCTGTGTTTATTGTAAAGAATAAATGAGCACAGAGCAATTAAAAAGTAACAAGCAGTTAAAACAATTCTTAATGATGAACTACTACTACAAGGTATAAAACTATTAGACTAAGCCACATGAAAATGTTACCAGTCCAGTTTTTACCTACAAACAGCAATTTTATGATTCAGTCAAATATAAATCTACACCAATTCCTTAAATAAGGTACTGGTGCAACAACTGACAAACTAGGTATTACAAAAGACCAAATTCAACAAACAGAGCCAAGTATATATGGAACTTCAGTTTCTTAAAACCGTATCTCAAATAAAAACAGGAGCCGGGCGTGGTGGTGCATGCCTGTAATCCCAGCACTTGGGAGGCTGAGGCAGGAAGATCGGTACATGTTCGAGACCAGCCTGGGCTACAAAAGTGAGCTCAAGGCCAGACCTTGTCTCAAAAAGACAAAAATAAATAAATAAATAGGCCATTATGTAAATGGAAAATTATGACAATAGGCTACCTCCTAAAAAAAGTTAAATCCTCTCTTCATACTATACTTCAAAATGAACAATAGATATATCAAAGAACTAAAAGTTAAAAAGAAAAACTACTAATAGTACATCTGAATAAATGTTTTATAACCTTGGGTTTCAAAAATCCTTTATAAAGAACACATAAAACCCAGAATCCAGGAGCTGGGGAGATAGGTCCATGGCACAAGTGCCTGCTTGGCAAGTGCAAGGTCTTGAATTTGAACCCCAGTCCCGCAAAACAAACAAACAAAACAAAAACAAAAACAGAATCCAGTATGGTAAAATATGATAAATTAAATATCAAAATGTAAAATGACCCTGTCTCAGAAACAAAACCTACTATCTGATGACAAACAGCAAAGTGAAAAACAGCAGATAGAAAAAACATTTGTCGGTTTAAAATAAAATAAAATAAACTTTAAAAAAAGAAAAAAAAGGGGGGGCTGGCAAGATGGCTCAGTGGTCTAAAGTGCCTGCTTAGGCAGCCACAGGGACTGTGGTTCGATTCCCGGCACCACATGCTACACCAGCCCCACCCCCAGGGCAGGCTGAGCCAGCCAGAACACAAATAAATAAATAAGGTTTAAAATAAAATAAAATAAACTTAAAAAAAAAAGAAAAAACATTTATCGTACATAAACTTTTTTTTTTAAATTAAAATCCAGGGGCTGGGGAGATAGCTCAGTGGAATAAGGGCTTGCCTGGCAAACACAAGGCCCTGAATTTGATCCCTGGTACCACAACAAATAAGAAAATTAAATCAAAATCCAGAATACACTAGGAACAATAAATACAGAAGAAAATGACAAACAGAATGGGTAAAGAATTTACACAGGAACTACAAAAGGAGGTTACATACATAAAGGCACTTTGACTTGCTAGTAGACAAAAAAAGCAAATTATATTAGTACTGTGTGACCTATGGCAAGGCATTATTAAAACCCAAACCCTGGCAGGTGGCTAGCATCAGGATCATCTTACCTTTGACACATAGTAACGGTTAACTCCAGAGATGCGCCTGTCTCTTTCCATCAAACTCCACTGATATGGAAAGTGGGCAACCCTTTTTTCCTTCAAACAGAAAACAAATATTATCGCGATTTATACAGATGGTTCTTTTCACTTACAAGAAGTGACATGCTAGAGAAAATGGAATCATTACTGAAATAAAAGCTAAATTAACAATATAAGACCAGAATCTTCTATATAAAATCAGACCACTACAATTTAGTTGGAATCTTGGCTCCTAACATCATCAGTATTTCTCTCTCTCCCTCTTTCCCAAGTAAAAATGTCTACTTGTTGCATTTCAGGACCCCCAAAATGAGCGGTAAAGCAACACAGGTAGCTGACACATAAAGGACAAACACAAAATCAAAAAGCAAACCAATTTATTTTTTGACCGTACTCTAGAAATGTGAAGGACTGGGAAGAGATGAATATGAAAATCCTGATATGACTCCCTAAAAGGCCTGCAAAACAAAGTGGGACACGAAGGAAGTTGGGGAGGTGTAGAGGGGAGCGTTACTTAAGGGTAGGGAAAAACAAGAAACTACAAAGACGAAAGTGTAAGAAACTAAAACCAAAACAGACAAGGTGACAGTCGGCAGCGGAAGTTGTGGGGGGGCCACGACTAATGCCTCTCTCTACTGTCCAGGAATCTGGACCTATCTTCCAACCTACTTCTCCAGTTCTTGATTTCTACCCTGCTCAGGCACCCACTCTTCTCCATCTAAAAACTAGCTATTTCTACCTAGAGCCAGAATGTGAACTCCGCCAGCTTCCACTTTAAGGCAACACAAAGAAAGAAGAGGGCCGTTCTTTGTATTTTTCAGCCTCGGAAAGGCTAAAGGCATCCTAACGGCCTCCCTACCCCCCGCCGTTTTGGGATTTGCCAGTACTTGCAGTAGGCCCTAGGAGACCGCCTCACCTTGCCCCCGTAACTGAACCGGTGAATGTATGCGGTGGCCACTCCGGGAATGACCAAGCACGCGCCTATGACGGCAGCTCCTGGCAGAATCTCGAACCACATCCCGACTCAGCTACCCAAGCCCTCCGGCACTCTTAGAGGTGACCGGCTGCAGCTTTCTTCCCAGTATGCTCCGCGACTGCGTGGCACCACCTACGTCTCCGGAGGAAGCTACGGCGTCTGCTAGGGCTCAAAAGGTGATTGGCGTTCATGCTGTTGCAGTCGTTCTCGAGTATTTCCACCAGTTCCTCTTGGTGCGACTTGATGCAGAGCGCGCGACTTGACGTTACGTGAAGAGGTCCGGCGCGGTTCTTCACGCTGCAGCAGTTTCAGAGCTCGCGACTCTAAAATGGCAGAGGAGCTTTCTCCGGAAAAGTCATCAGCCCAGGTATGCACCTTCCTCTTCAAAAAGCCTGGGCGGAAAGGGGCTGCAGGCCGCAGAAAGCGACCGGTGTGCGATCCAGACCCCGGAGAAAGCGGCAGCAGCGGTGACGAAGGCAACACTGTAATCCGACCGGAGAAAAAGCGGGCAATCCACAATCCAATGATACAGAGGACTCGAGGCAGCATTAATAAGAGGCCGGCCTACGGGGATTTGAGCAGCGAGGAGGAGGAGGAGAAGAAAGAGCCAGAGAGTCTGGGCGTGGTCTACAAGTCCACCCGCTCGGCGAAACCCGTGGGGCCAGAGGATATGGGGGCGACAGCTGTGTACGAGCTGGACACAGAGAAGGAACGGGACGCACAAGCCATTTTTGAGCGCAGCCAGAAGATCCAAGAGGAGCTGAGGGGCAAGGAAGATGATAAGATCTATCGGGGAATCAATAATTATCAGAAATACATGAAACCCAAAGATACATCTATGGGCAACGCTTCTTCTGGGATGGTGAGGAAGGGCCCCATCCGAGCACCTGAGCATTTACGGGCCACCGTGCGCTGGGATTACCAGCCTGACATCTGTAAGGACTACAAGGAGACTGGTTTCTGCGGCTTCGGAGACAGCTGCAAATTCCTCCATGACCGTTCAGATTACAAGCACGGGTGGCAAATCGAACGTGAGCTTGACGAGGGTCGCTATGGTGTCTATGAGGATGAAAACTACGAAGTAGGAAGTGATGATGAGGAAATACCATTCAAGTGCTTCATCTGTCGCCAGACCTTCCGAAACCCAGTTGTCACCAAGTGCAGGCATTATTTCTGCGAGAGCTGTGCACTGCAGCATTTCCGCACCACCTCACGCTGCTATGTCTGTGACCAGCAGACCAATGGCGTCTTTAATCCAGCGAAAGAATTGATTGCTAAACTGGGAAAGCATCGAGATGCTGCAGAGGGTGGTGCTTCCGATTTCCCAGAAGACCCTGATGAGGCTCCAGTTCCCATTACTTAGGTTTTCTATAATTCTGAAGTCTCAAAATAAATATTTTGGTTTTTTTTGAAAAATAGGAATTCATGTCCTTTTTTTTGTTTGCTTGTTTAGGGAAAGAAACAGTAAAGGCAGGTAGTGAAGTAGAGTCCTGGGTTAAAAGCCTCAAGGCTGGGGCGGGGAGATAGCTCCGTGGCACAGGTGACTGCCTGGCAAATGCAAGGTCGTGAGTTCAAACCCTGGCCCTGACCAAAAAAAAAAACTTCAAGGTGGGTACAATTTGGGCTTTAGCCCTGGGGTAAAAACTCCAACTGTGTGTCTTTTCAGGACTTTCTGTCATAAATTATAGGAATGGGAAAAGTACAAGAGCTAGGATTTACTTTAAGTGACCAAAGCTGTGATGAAAGCAAAAATTAAACCCATTAATTATATCTCATTTCTGTAGGCCTTAATAGTTTTCAAATTATTTTGTTGCATTATCTGTCTAACCTGGTACTACTTTAAAGTACATGCCAGCCTAGGTGTTATGGGGTGCTAAGTTTGGGCCTGGTAGCCAGCACCATGCCCCCACTTCCACGAAATGGAAACTCTGTGCTGTCCCATATGCCACTTCATGTGACTACGGAGCGCTTGAATGGGGCACGTAGCCACCTTATTGGACACTGCAGTTTTTGGATGGAATTTATGAACTGGCAAAGAACAAAAATCTAGCAGATTATGGTTTTTTAAGTACTACAGATTGAACCATGGACATTTACACTGAGACACATGCCAAGCCCTTTTTTATTTTTTATAGAGAGACAGAGTCTCACTAGGTTGATAAATTGCCCAGTCTGGGCTCAGGCTGGGCTCCTGCCTCAGCCTCCCAGAGCACTGGGATTACAGACATGGGCCACCATTCCTGGCCAAAAACCTAGTATTTTGTAATCTATTGTTTACAACTTTTAGTGTTGTCACAGACTCTGTAAGGATGTAATCATACCTTGCTAGTCAGTATACATGTCTTCCCAAGGAGTTTGTGAATTCAGTGACAAAGCTAGTGCTTGACATATATAGTAAGCACTTTATAAAGAAGACCAGAGACGTTTAAGAAGGGAGATTTGTGTGATATGTACATGCACTAGTTCCTCACAATGAATATTATGTATTGAAAATATATACTAATTCAAAAAGGGGAGGCAAGTCTAGACCCTATCTCAAAAAGATTGGGACCAAAGCCTCAAATCCAAGCTGAAGAGCTTCAGCAGAGGTTTGGACCAGAGAACACATTTACCATTACACTTTCTTTTCACACTTGTTCTTTCTTAATGTTACTGAGGTTGCAGTTATAGGATGGGTTTTGGGGGAGAACAGTTAGGCTAAACAATAATTTTTTATTGATAAGAATTTAGGGCTGGGCATGGTGGTGCACACCTATAATCCTAGCACTCAGGAGGCTGATGCTAGAGGATTGCCATGAGTTCAAAGCCAGGCTGGACTACCTAGTGAGTTCAAGGCCTGCTTGAACTACATAGTGAGATCTTGTCTCAAAAACTAAAAAGAAAAAAAAAATACTTTGGGCCCAGGGGAGTAGCTAAATGGTAGTATGAGCTGAGTGTAGTGTCACACACCTGTAATCCCAGCACTCGGGAGGCTGAAGCAGGAGGATCATTGTGAGTTTGAGACCAGGCTGGCAAGTGCAGGGGTCAGGGTTTAATCCTTGGCACCATATTCCTCACAGGCCCCACCCTCCGAGTGTGCTGAGCCCAGGTGATGGAGTCCAGGCATGGTGGCACATGCCTGTAATCCCATCAGTAGGGAGGCTGAAAATAGGAGAGTCCATGCTGTGTAGTGACTGCACACACATACACACAAGACCAGGCTGAGCTACAAAGTGAGTGCAAAGCCCACCTGAACTGCTTGGTGAGATCCTTTCTCAAAAAGACAATAAATAAATATATAAACATATAAGTAAATAAATAGCTGGTAGTGTGCTTGTCTGGCATGCTTGAGGTTCTGGGCTCTATATCCAATGCCACCAAAAGTAAAATAATTAGGAGTTGATACAAGGAAGGATACAAGAATAAATTGGGGGGCCGGCGAGATGGTTCAGTGGTCTAAAGCGCCTGCTTAGGAGGGCTCAGGCAACTGCGGGGACTGCAGTTCGATCCCCGGCACCACATGCTGCGCCAGCGCCACCACCAGGGCAGGCTGAGCCAGCCACAAAATGAATAAATAAAGAAACAAACAAACACAACAAGCAAACAAATAAATAAATAAACAAAATTTAAAAAAAA
>PVKN010033396.1:0-12060 GCA_004027915.1 Capromys pilorides
TAAACAAACAAACTGATTTTGACAACGCCATAAGGAGCTGCAGAGAAATTCAAGTATAGGCTACTTCTAAAGAGCTAATTTGACCTGGTCAAATATACTCTGCCAGACAGGCTAGAGAGTGGTTTCTACATATTCAGTTTCCAGTATGTAAGGGAAATTTAAGCCTTCAAGAATACTGCTTTAGGCGTGGTGGCACACGCCTGTAATCCCAGGACATGGGAAGCTGAGGCAGGAGGATCAGTGTGAGTTCGACACGAGCCTGGGCTACAAAATTGAGCTGAAGTTCAGTCTGAATGAAACCCTGTTTCAAAAAGACCAAAATAAATAAATAAATAAATAAATAAAATAAAAGAATATCATCTTGGGAGGAAAAGAACTTGGAGATGTAGTACAACAGAGGACAGAAATTTCAGCGCACGGATTTAGAAGACTTGAGTTGTAGCACATTTAATCACTAACTTACCTTGAGTAAGTGATACTCTTAAAGATTTTGTTTTTCTATATATGTTAAGTGGCGACAAAAATATCAAACAATATAATGTTGTTCTGAGGACTGTGTGAGTTCAGAGCATCTCATAAAGTGCTTAGTAAATGTTAATTGTAAGTGTTACCCTATGGGACATAGACATAAATCCAGAATTGCTAGAGCCCCATGTAGAGCAAATCTACATCAACACAAACTGTAACTGGAAAATTGAAAGATGGGCTAAGAAAAAAAAATGACCCTTCTCAGATACTTATTAAGTCAGAATTTAGCAAAGAACAAGGCAAATCTTTTTGGAAAGGTTTCAGTAGGTCTACAGTTAAAAATTTCCATTGTTAACACAAACTGTTGGAAAACATAATGCTATTCTCTGTAAATAGATAAATACTTCTTTTGTCCTCTTTGAAATTCTCCGCATTACAACTTACTCATCAAAAGAAGTCTAGGTGGGAAATGTCCATTAAAAATCTAGCAGACATCTTACAAAAGGATTAGATCATGTGACATTTCATTAGGGGGAAACAGTACTTTGAAGGAGGAACTGCCTTGTATCCTAACGGACAGGGAAAGGGACTAGATTGCTAATTGATGTAAAATTTTTGGAGGGCAATTTGGCAAAAAATATAGATATATGCATATATGTCAATACACATACAAACACACACACACACACACATACACACACACTACCTCACACTTAATCTTTTCTCTTCTTTTTCCTGAACAAGTCAGTTCTGAAGCTATTAGGTAAGAACGTACAAGGTAGGCATCCATGGTGGAGAGTTGGGGGACCTGGATCGGAGCATCAGAAACCAAGTAGGGTGAGGAGGTCGTCCCTGTTATAAGGCATCAGGGTCAAGCAGTGGGGAAGGCATTACCATGGAAGGGGTTGTGGTTTAAATCTAAAGTGTATCCCAAAGCCTTATGTATTCAGAAGGTCATTGGCTCACAAGAGTGTATAGTCATTGGTGGATCAGTCCACTGAATGTGCTGTTAGGCTGTGGCATCTGGCAGGAGGAGGGAACTAACGGGGGTGTGACCTGGACCTCCCTTCCTGGTTCCTCCTTCTGTCTCTGCTTCTTGGCTGCCACAGGTCCAGTACCAACCATTTCCTCATCCATGCTCTTTCACCATGCCCTCTGTGCATTGGATACAGCACCATGGACTGAAATCAGAAGCCAAAATAAACCTCTGCTCCTTTGGGGTGCTGGATGTTTTATCCCATCAATAAGAAGGTAACTAAGGCAGAAAGGTAGCTGTGCATGGAACACAGCCAGTGACTGAGTAGGCTGTGCTGGAATGGCATGGCTTAGGCTGTCGTAGCCCAAGTGGGATAAAGAGGACATCAGTGTGGAGGACAGGTGACATGGGAACTCAGAGACTGGGAGTCCATGTAGGGGGCAGCTATTCTGGGGAATCAGAGGCCCCAGAAAACAGATCCTAGAATCAACAAGAGGTAGTTAGTAAATAGCAATGAGAGGTTTGTTGTGTTAGTTGTCTTTTTCTGTCTAATGATTTATGTCCAGACCCAGTGGCTTAAAACTACATGTATTTGGGCCAGGGAGAGAGCTCAGCAGGCTTAACTGGCTTCTTGGCAAGCTCAAAGTCCTGAGTTTGATCCAGTACCAAAACAATAACAACATGCATTTATTATTATTACTATTATTACTACTATTATTAATATAGTTTGTGGGTGTAGGAATCTGGGCATAGATTAACTGTGTGCTGGAGTTTATGTCTCTCACAGAGCTGCAATCTGAAAGTTCAGCGGAAGGAGGCTCTGGCTCCAAGCTTGTCCCTGTGGTGTCAGCAGTGCTTACTTCCTCATAGGCTGATGGCTGAATGCTTTGGTTCCTTAGTGGCTGTTACCCAGAAGCCTCCCTCAACTGCTTGCCGTGTGGATTCTTCCAGAGGGGTGGGGGGTAGGTGTGTGGAGACAGAGAAAGATAGTGAAACAGAGGCAGGGAATTAGAGACAGAACAAAAGAGTGAATCAGGCAGAGGCCAGTCTTTCTGTAATCTAATTGTGGAAGTGAGAGCCTACCCCACTTGCTGCATTCCGCCTCTCAGGGGAGATAATTACACAGTGGATGAATACTAGGCAGCAGGCATCACCGAGGGAGTCATCTTTGAAGCCTGCAAGCATAGTTATGTACAGGAGTAGTGATGAAATTGGCTCAGATATTATGACTCATGGAGGCTAAGTTTTCTCATCGACATAAACTGTCACAAGGGCAGAAAGAAAATTAGAATGAACCCTGTGTTGTTGGATCAGCTATATCAGAGTGAATTCATGGTTAGAGCAATGGCTGGTAGTTGACAAGTAGAGAGATAGATAGATAAAAGTGTGTGTGTGTGTGTGTGTGTGTAAGTAAATGAAGAAAGCCACAGAACAGCAACACACCAACAGTAATATATATATATATATATATATATATATATATATATATATATATGGTTAGTGCTTAGATTTGGCATCTAAATATGATCTCTACTGAAAAGAACTAGGGATCCTCAAGAAAATGGCTGATTTGGGGGCTGGGGAAATTACAGGAGGCACTTAAAGAATGATGGGTGCTGGGTGTGGTGCTGCATGCCTACGATCCCCAGCACTCTAGGAGGTCAAGGCAGGAGGATCACAAATTAAATACTAAGTAAGGCAACTTAGTGCCTTGGCAAGATCCTGTCTCAAAAGAGAAAAACTAAAAAGGGACTGGGATGTAGCTCAGTATTAAGGCCCTGGATTCAATTCCCCATACTGCAAAAGCAGTAACAACAATAACAGATAGGGAAATGTAAAAGGAACATAGGAATAAAGGGACTCTAATAGACAAATCCAACAAAGTTGAAACACTCAATGGTCACAGTAGATTGCAATTCACTTAGCACCTGCTTAGGTAGATGAAGTGGCCGGGGTTTGATCCCTGGCATGGGTGCCATGCTGGCCAGGCCCTGGGGTGTGCTGAGACTGCAATTGAGACTGGGTGTGGTGGTGCACACCTGTAATCCCAACTCTTTGGGAGACTGAACACAGGTGGACCACTACAAGTCCGATCTACGTATGAGACCCTGTAGACTTCTACTAAAAAAATACAAAAAATTAAATAACTCACTGAATAAACCAGAAGACCTTATGTTTATACTGATTATAAACAAGTGAATTGAAATTTTGATGATCAGAAATATAATATTTATACATTTTAAAGTATTTTCCCACAAAATATTTGTTAATCAGAAAGACTAACATCATAGTGGAGAAATGTGGATATACCACCTGAATAGTTGGTCTAAGTGGCAATCATCGGTAACAGGACACACTGATATCATGCTCCACCTGAATGTAATTAGAGCACAGTGTCACTTTTGTGACAGTACTTCCAAAGATGAGTAACCAGAACCTAATAATGATGAAACATCAGATAAACCCAAATTGAGGGGCATTCTCTAAAATAACTTCCTGGTAGTCTTCGAAAGTGCTAAAGCCTTAAAAGACAATGAATACACAAGGAACTATTCCAAACTAAAGGAGATGAAAGAGACATGAAAACTATATGCTCCAGAAAGTTCTGAACTGGGTCTATTTTCTGTAATTCATTTGGGGACAATGAAAGAAACCTAAGCAGGCCTGAGAGTTAGGTGTTGGCTGTCTATGTATGTTGATTTTCTAAATTTGGTGGTTGTTTCTTAGGAACATGTTGTTGGATAAAAAATACAAACTAAATTATTCAGGAAAAGTGGGGCATTAGCCTGTCAATAATGGTTCAGAGGAAAACCCCCCAGGATGTTCTGTACTATACTTCCACCTTTTCTCTAAGTATGTCTTCAATACAAAAATAGAATAAAAAATATTGAACCAGGTGTGCCTGTAATCTTAGCACTCTGGAGAGTGAGGCACAAGGATCAAAAGTTGAGTCTGGCCTGGGCAATTTAGTCAGATCTTGTCTCAAAGTAAAAGATAAAACCCAATGTCATGATGCACATACGTAATCCAAGCACTCGAGAGGCTGAGACTGGATGATTTTCTTGAATTCAAGGCCAGCCCAAACTATATAGTAAGACTCTATCTAAAAAGCAAAACAAAAGTATTCCCTGAGAAGCAATGAAGAAAACAATACCATTCTCAATAACATCCAAAAAATTAAGTATTTAGGTATTAACCTAAGTAAGGAAGTGAAAGACCTCTACAATGAAAATTACATCAGACTGAAAAAGAAAATTGAAAAAGACATGAAATTTGAAAAATATCCTTTGTTCCAGGATAGGGAGAATCAATATAATCAGAATGACTGTGGTTCCAAAACTGATATGCATATTTAATGCAATCCCAATCAAAATACCAATGTTATTTGCACAGAGCTATAGAAAATAATCTTAAAATGTATATGGTGTCAGAAGAGACCCAAAATAGCAAAAGCAATCTTGGGCAACAAAAGCAAAACAAGTGGCATCACAATCCCAGACTTGAGGTTGTATTACAAAGCTATATAGATTACAACAGCTTCATACTGGCACAAAAGCAGACATGTGGATCAGTGTACAGAATATGAGAAGCAAAAAAATTCCCAGGTATGTATAGCTATTTGATCTTTGACAAAGAAGCCAAAAACATGCATTGGAAGGAAGATGTCCTCTTTTTTTTTTTTAATTTTATTTATTTTTATTTATTTATTTGTTTGCTTGTTGTGTTTGTTTGTTTCTTTATTTATTCATTTTGTGGCTGGCTCAGCCTGCCCTGGTGGTGGGGCTGGCGCAGCATGTGGTGCCGGGGATCGAACTGCAGTCCCCGCAGTTGCCTGAGCCCTCCTAAGCAGGCGCTTTAGACCACTGAACCATCTCGCCGGCCCGAAAGATGTCCTCTTTAATAAATGGTTCTGGAAAACTACATAACCGCATGGAGAAGACTGAGTCTAGATCCACATATCTCACCATGTACTAAATTAAAATAAAAAATGGATTAAAGATCTAAATCTTGAAACAGAAAACCCTAATTTACTGGAAAATACAATAGATAAAATTCTTTAAGACATAAGTGTAGGTAAGGACTTTCCAAACAGAACCCCAGTGGCACAAGAAATAGTATAAAACTGGGCATGGTGGCACATGCTTGTAATCCCAGCGCTTGGGAGGCTGAAAACAGGAGGATCACTGCGAGTCTGATCTGTGTAGTGAGACCCTGTAGGCCCCATACTAAATAAATAAAAAAAGAAATATTATGAAGAATCAGTAAATGTGATTAGAACTAAAAAGTGTCCAAAATCTATATAAAGATATCCATGCATGGATAGTTACTGCAACATTGTTAGAAGTAGCTAAAGACCAGGCTCAAAGAAATAGGGGATGTTCCATATCATTAAACATTATGTAGGGCTGCCTTGAGAGCCCAGCAGACTAAAGTGCCTGCTTAGGCAGAGTGCAGCAGCCAGGGTTTGATTCCTGGTGTGCCCTGCTGGCCCTGCCTGTGAGGCATGGCTGAGAGGGCAATTGAGACTGGATGTGGTGATGCGCACCTGTAATCCCAGCACTTTGGGAGGCCAACAACAGGAGAATCACTATAAGTCAGATCTCCATAGTTAGACCCTGTAGACCCTGTCCTAAATACAGGAAAAAAAAGTATGGATCTGTTAAACATAAGAAGTAAATCACTTCATGCTGATTGAGATATCTGCGATCAAAACTAAAACAAAACAATAACACCAATAAAACAAAATATCAACAATGTTTGCAAGGTTGTGGAGAAATTCAAATGTTCATGTAATTTGGCTGGATTCTAGAATGGTGCTATCACTACTGATATGAAAATTTCAAAAACACTAAAAGTATTACTGTTGGGGCCAGTGAGATAGCTCAGTGGTCTAAAGCACCTGCTTAGGCAAGCTTAGGCAAGCAGGGACCGTGGTTCAATCCCTGGCACCACATGCTATGCCAGCCCCACCCCCAGGGCAGGCTCAGCTGGCCATAACATGAATAAATAAATAAATAAAGTTTAAAAGTAGTACTGCTGTCTGGTCTACTAACCCCACATTTGGATATATATCTAAAATAATTGAAAGCAAGTTATCTAAAAAACTTTGCATGTCCACACTCACTACAGCATTATCTACAATAGCCAAGAGACAGAAGCTAACCAAATGTCCTTGGTCAGATGAAGGGCTACACAAAATGTGGTGTATGCAATGGAATATTATTTGGCCTTAAAAATGGCAGAAATGGCTGGGCATAATGGCCCATGCCTGTAATCCCAGCACTTGGGAGGCTGAGGCAGGAGGATCGGTTCAAGACCAGCAAGTTCAAGACTAGCCTGGGCTACAGAAGTGAGCTCAAGGCCAGCCTGAACTGCATAGCGAGACCCTGTCTCAGAAAAACAAAACAAAATAGCAGAAATGTTACTGTGTACTTTAGACTGAACATTCAGTGAAAGAAACCAATCATGAAAAGACAAATAGTACATGATTCTATGATGCTATTTATAGGAGGTACGTAAAGTAGTCAAATTTATAGAGATAGAAAATAGAGTGGTAGTTACCAGGGAACGAAAGGGGACTAATTATTTAATGGGGAATTTCCGTTCTGCAGAATGAAAAATTCTGCAGATTGGCCACACTGCAATGTGATAGACTATACACGTGAAAATAGCTAAGATTGGCTGGGCATAGTGGTGCACGCCTGTAGTCCCAGCACTTGGGAAGCTGAGGCAGGAGGATCAGTGTGAGTTTGAGACCAGCCTGGGCTACGAAAGTGAGCTCAAGGCCAGCCTGAACTGCATAGGGAGACCCTGTCTCAAAAAGACAAAAAAAAAAAAAAAAAAAAAAAAAAAAAAAAAAAAAAACAAAAAAAAAACACACAAAAAAAACCAAAACAAAACCTAAGATAGTAAATGTTATGCTTTTTTACACAGTAAGTCCCCAACTTACAAGTAAGGGGAGAACATTAGTTGGATTTATTTGCAAATTGGACAAAGTGAGTCTTAAATACCTTTGATACACATATACAATGTAAAGCATAAAATAATCAAATACACACACATGCACACACACAAATACTGTAAATAAACTATTTTTACTTTTACATTTACCTTAAAACATTATGATAGGCATGTGAGCTATTTCTGTGATGTGTCTGCATCTATCAATGTTTGTAATATGATGCCTATTGTATCTGTGAAAGTTCACAATGTTAGTGTTCAAGGACTTACTGTAATTTTTTGAAAGCATGGCTGGTTGAACTCAGTATCTTTCCACTGAGCTATATTACCAGTCCCTTTTAAATTTTGAGACAGAATCTCAATAAGTTGCTGAGGTACCCAGGCTGGCCTCAAACTTCTAATCCTCCTGCCTCAGCCTTTCAAAGTGTTGGGATTACAAGTATGCACCCCCATGCCCTGTTCACATAAAATCTGAGTGCTCCACTATGGAAAGAGCTATAAGAGAGATCATTAAATGAACCAGCAAGGTGGAGAATTAAATGTATACAAGTGTGTGTGTGTGTGTGTGTGTGTGTGTGTGTGTGTGTGCATGTGCGTATGTGTGTGTGCGTGCGTGTGTGTGTGTGTGTGTGTGTGTGTGTGTGTGTTTTAAAAGAGGATAAATGGGGCTGGGGAGATAGCTTAGTGTTGTAAACACCCACCTGACAAGGGCAAGAACTCGAGTTTGATCCCACTTATAGCATGCTGTGCTGGCCCTGAAATCTGTAACCCAGCACCGGGGAGGCTGAGACAGGATGATCAGTATGACTCTGAACTGTGTAGCAAGAGCCTGTAACAAACAAATAAATAAAAATTAAAACAGGATAGATGTTGTGCTTTCCTTTAAAAATTCTTGCAGAATACATAAGCTGTTAACAGTCGTTATTTCTAGAGGTGAAGCTGTAGGTAAAAAAGGAGAAAGTATTTTTACTTTTCATTTTGAGACTTCTATATTGTTTGATATTTTGCCACACACACATTATACCTACAGTAAGTATTTAACATTTTAAATAGTGGCTGGTATTAATTTTATGCTTACAATTTGCTAGCCATTGTTCAAAGGCCTTGTATCAGAATATAATTCTGCATTAGAGCTTTTATTATTGTTGCCATTCTATGGAAAGTGAGTAAACCCACGCAATCTGATTCCAGATTTTGTCATTTTAACTGTTACTCTTTTAAAAAAAGTCACTTTTCTTTTGTTGAAGATAAATATAAGTAGATTCATATTGTTTATAACACAATATATGTAAATGTATAACTAAGATGTTTCAGATGTATATTCTGATTGCATACATACATATTCATGTAGTATATTTTCATTTACTTACGCGCTTTAGAGACAAAGTCTTGGTATCTTGTGTAGGCTGACTCTAAACTCCTGAGTTCAAGCAATTCACTTGCCTCAGCCTACGTAGTAACTGGGATTACCAGGGTGGACCACTAGGTCTTACTGAAGTCCATTTTCAAAGCGAAAGTGATGAGGAAACAGCCAGCCCAAGACAGCACTGCTAACCTTTTGGTATATACCCATCCAGTCTAGGACATTGACTACTTCTTTAGTTGACATTGTTTGCTGCTTCTCTTCCTCTTTGTACAGCGTCATTTTCTTTTAAAAAGATCTCCTTTTCAATCCTTTCAAAAATCATCGTAGTATTTCTAGAGCTATTAACAAGGCCCCTAATTCATTTTAGAGAAGAGGTGGAAGGCCGAGGATATAGCTTAGTGGCACGTGCCTGCCTGGCAAGCTGACATTCTGATTTCCCATACAAAAAAAAAAAAAAATAACAACAAAAACTAGAGAAGGGGGTCATAGCTCAGTAGAATAAGCACTTGCCTGTCAAGTGCAAGGTCCTGAGTTCAATCCCCAGTACCAGGAAAATAAAAAATGTTAGAGAAGTGAAATAATATAATTCTTGAGAAATAAAAGCATGGAAAAATGATGGAAAGGTAAAGGAGCCATGATTATTATGACATGGCTTCCAGTTACTTGCTTGAAAATGTAGAAATCTAGAGTCCACTCTTTGCTTTGTTCTATATCTTTGTTACAGTATGCTCTGTTGCCCTTTTATTTTCTTCCTGGCCATAAGGGTTGAACTCAGGGACTTTGCCCTGAGCTACATCTCACTGGGCCAGTTTTTTTTGTTTTTTTTTTTTTTTTTTCCGGAACTGAGGATTGAACTCGGGACCTTGCACTTGCCAGGCAAGTGCTTATCTACTGAGCTATCTCCCCAGCCCCTTGAGCTACATCTCCAGCCCTTCTTAAATGCTTTTATTTTGAGACAGGATCTTGGGGCCGGTGAGATGGCTCAGTGGTCTAAAGCACCTGCTTAGGAAAGCTTAGGCAACCAAAGGGACCTCAGTACCATCCCCGGCACCACATGCTGTGCCAGCCTCACTCCTAGGGCAGGCCGAGCTGGCCATAATATAAAAAATAAAATAAAATATGGTTAAAAAAAGACAGGATCTCGCTGAGTCTATTAATTGTTCAGGCGGGGCTTGAACTTGTGATCCTTCAGCCTCCCAGTGCTGGATCACCCACATGCACCATCTTCCTCTGCTATGCACTCTATTTCTATTTGGGCAGCTTTTTTGGAGTCAGTATGGGTAAGGGACTGTGTCTGGGAACAACGGGGCATTGGGAAATACTTTCCTATAATCTGGTTTCAGAAAAATCAAAAGTACATTGTTGCAGTTTTAAGCTATTAAAAATACATACAATGAGAGCCGGCGAGATGGTTCAGTGGTCTAAAGTGTCTGCTTAGGAAAGCTTAGGCAACTGCAGGGACCGCGGTTTGATCCCTGGCACCACATGCTGTGCCAGCCCCACTCCCAGGGCAGGCTGAGCCAGCCATAATACAAATATATATATATATATATATATATATATATATATATATATGTATGTATTACACACACAATGATGGTGAGTCATACATTTTTAGAATGCTAGACTCAAAGTGTAGAGATTGGCCCAATTTTCTTCCATTTTACAGGTGTAGCAACTGAACCCAAAGAAACTGAAGAAATAGTTCACACAGCTACTAAAAGCAGAGCGTGGACCAAAGTGTTGAGATTCCTAGACCACTGTTTTAGAAAACTCCTGAAACTCTTTAAAGATCAATTAATTAGCTGGGCATGGTGGCACATACCTGTAATCCCAGCACTCAAGAGGTTGAGTGAAGAGGATCCTTGTCGACTCAAGGCCAGCCTGAACTACAGAGTGAGATTCCGTCTTGAACTACTGTCCCCAAAATCAATTAATCCTTGTGCTAACTCAGTGAAATAGGTTAGTGTTATTTATTATCTTTGCTCCACTTACTAAAAAAGTGATTAAACATGTATAACACGAACTGACTACCATAATTAAATATGTGTAATCACTCTAAAAAGGACAGATTATTAAGTAGGCTTATCCTTTTAGAGATTAGCTTTCCATTTCTTGTGCAACCAGTTTCAAGATCACCACTTCTCACCTGGTATTTTAAATTCCTTTTGTATCCGGCAGAAAGCATGTTTTTTTCTTAGTAAATTTAAGCAAATACAGAGTCATTAGATGCTATCTCAGCCCTTTTCCAGTTCTAGTAAAAGAGTGAGTGGAGGAGAAGAGCATATTGCTCAGGGACTTCTATAAACTACTAGAAGGCATCTCTTCCCCTGGATGGATGTGTTCCATCCAAATGACCTCCATAGCTGCAGTTTTTATGTTCTCTACTATATGGAGTAAGAAGGGTTTTTAAATTATTATTATGGCCGGCTCAGCCTGTCCTGGGGGGTAGGGGGTGGAGCTGGCGCAGCATGTGGTGCTGGGGATCGAATCGCGGTCCTTGAAGTGGCCTAAGCTTGCCTAAGCAGGTGCTTTAGACTGCTGAGCCATCTTGCAGGCCCAAGCAGGGGTTTTAAGATACTTTTTTTTTTGAGACAGGGTCCCCCTATGCAGTTCGTGCTGACCTTGCATAGCCATTAGGCTGGTGTAAAACTCACAGAGCTCCTCCTGGCTCAGCCTCCCCAGGGCTGAGTTTAAGGCCTGCGCAACCACATTGGTTCCGGGGCTGCAAGATGAGCATCTGGGTATGAGACCGCCCAGCCGGGCATCTGGGTCCCAGAGGGCGCGTGTCTAAGTTACTTTTACTCATTGCTGGGACAAATACCCGACACTGAAAATGAAGGAAGGAAAGGTTTATTTAGCTCACAGTTGCTGGAGGTTTCAGTCCATATTCGGCCGGTCCAAGGCTGAGTGGAACAGAGCAGAGGGCATCCAGTTCATGGTGGCAGAAAAACCAACTCAACGGAGCAGAGAGTAACAGCCCTTTAAAAAGTCTCTTTGTGCTCAGTCACTCTGAAGTGGGACTGTTGTACCCTAGGGTGGAACCAATCACATCCCAGGATGGGCCCTTGATCCTGCTCTAGGGAGGGACCAATCATATCCTAGGCAGGCCCAGGTCATGCTCCAGGGAGGAACCAATTGTAACACATAATCCTAGTGGATCATGACTCATGTCTCAAATTCTAGTAGTCCCCGCCCCATGATTGCATGAGGCTTTGGGGGGACAACTAGACATAAACCATAACATTCCGCCCCTGGACCCCCAAAGTCTCATGCACATCCCTTTGTA
>PVKN010033397.1:0-12048 GCA_004027915.1 Capromys pilorides
CCCATTATCCCTATCACTTAGGAAAGTCTAAAGCTTTTAGAAGCTGTCAGAAAGTGGGAACAAAAATAAAACATACATTTCTTTTATATATAAAAGAAAGGCCTGATATGACCATTGTTGTTAAGCACACTCTAGCTTTTTTATTTTGCTAAATGGATCTATATATTTCAGTTGAATATAAACCTTGGAGTGGAACGGCTAAGTTTTTTTTAAAAAAGTCTACTTCCAACAGGAATTTGGGACTGATTAATATAATTCACACATACAATAAAATCCAAAATATTTGAAAAATTAAACATTCTGAAGTAAAGAAATGAATATATTCTTTTTTTCTCTCCATTTTAAGAGTAAAGTTAATTTATTTTTGTCACGTGTGTGTGTGTGTGTGTGTGTGTGTGTGTGTGTGTGTGATGGTACTGGGGATTGAACTCACAGCCTTGTGCTCAGAAGGCAAGAACTATACCACTGACCCACCCCCAGCCTGGAAAGGAGTACTTCTTAGACATGACAAAACCTTTACATTGTATAAATCTTGAAGATATGTGTATGAAAATGTGGCTTTAAAGGGGTGGCAGGGCTGGTTTGGCCTTGCCTCCATTATTCTTATCATCACCATGATCACTGACATTTTCCTGTGTACACACATGTGTTGCTGAGGATTGAACATGTCTGTGATTTTAAATAAAACTCATTGCTTTCCATCTGATTCATATCAAAGTTTAATAAAAGCTTAAATCAAGAGACTCTTCTGGGTCTTCTCTTCTGAACAACACAGTCCTTGGTGAGCAAAGAGCATATTAGGCTTGGTAGAAGTTTACATTTTGGAAGTGGCTATTTTATGCCTATTCTAAACTCTACTGCCATTTAAGCAAGCTTACTTTCAACTCTCCACTGAGTTCACCAAAGACAAGTAATCCTCCTGCAAGTTGCAAGGCTGAAGAGTAAGCCACCCCGGGCAATGAGGTGTTTCCCAAGGTTCAGCTGGTGTGCTGGCATTTACATTCATTATTTCAGCAAGATTCCACAGCTATGCCACTCTGCATGAGGATCTGTACCCTCCTTAGCAAGCTTATATGTAGCTAGAATGCTGTGCCATATCCTGTCAGGCTGAGGTGCAGCATTACAAGGTTAGAACTGCAGAGTTCACCCCTCTCCACCAAAGGAGCCCTCTAGGACTTCACCTTAGAGCAGCTACACCAGTTTTCAAAGGAAACCAAGACTGGATACCAGTAAGGAACAGAAATAACCAGGCTTGGTGCATGTGGTTATATCAGGAATTCAGCTTTGAATTAGGACCCAAGTGGGTACTAAAGAACATAATTTTCAGAGTATCCACTTTGGTGTCTTTAAACAAGGGACTATGAGTACAGTAATAATAAGGCATTCCAATTGACTTCTGCTACATAAGCAGTCTCAGAAACTCTCATCAGATGCAACAAGAGTGTTTCTTAGCTCAGACATCTCTGGGAAGCCATGCAGGTGAGCTGATTCTAGAGGCTTATGCACATTTTGGTATCAGTCAGCTCACTAGATGTGGTTAGGATGACCACTCTGCTTTGTATGACTTGCACTCCCCTCCTGTCACCCGCGGATTAGCCATGGCATGTTCTTCTCATGAGGGTGGTGGAAGAAAAACAATAAGATTTCATGAGTGCAGTCCAAGATTCTGCTCAGTCCTCTTCCATGACATCCTGTTGATGAAACTAGCCCAGTTATGTGGGAGGACACCTGCTTAGTGAGGTTACATGGCAAAGAACACAGATGGAGAAGGGAAACAATGTACTGCGCTGGTGGATTCACTAAGGGTCATCTTGGGACACCCAGCTGAACTGGATCGTCATGGTGCCAGGTGAGGAGGGCCCACCTGAGGATCGCTGCCAACAGCAGAAAGGGAGAACTGGAGGGGGAGATGGTGCTGTTGATTCTCCTGGAGACGCTGGTCTCACTGGCTGTCCTGATGTGCACTCGGCTCTCTCATCGTTGGAGGAGCTCAGGTCTTTGCTATCATTGAGGATGGCTACTGCAATGCTCTTCATGGGAGCTCTGTTCCTTCCCTGGAGCATTGCTTCTAGGCTCCAGTGCAAATTCCTCAGCCTGCTGGCACAGGTCCTTTACCCCCCTGGCATAGACTTTCTCACTTCCATCATGTATTTCTGGGCCTTCCGGTGCAGATCCTTGATACAGACTTTTGTGAGACATCTTTATGAGTTCTAGGACTCCAGTTGGACTCACAGAGGACACTGCCATGGACTATAGGTCTTCAGCTGGACTCATGCAGAACATTTCCATGGATCCAGGCCCTTAGCTGGATTCTTTGGGTCTCAAGTATGTGGACAGATCTCCCGCACCCTTTTGCATTTGATTCTTTGGGTGAATATTATAACCCTATAAATCGTGTGTCCTGCCTTAAATAATTTTCCTCTTAAACCTTGACTACAGCTGCCATCTAGCAAGTGGAACAGAGAGCTGAAAAATAGTCATAGTGTCATAAGTTTGCCACCATGGACTAGATCCTTCCAAACGGTAAGCCTAGATTAAATCATTCTCTTTGTATCTTCTCCTGTGTCATTGATAGTGATTGTCTCACATGTTGGCTACAGTAATGGACAGCTATCTCATCCAATATGGACTCTTTGAAAGCCAATTGTGAATTCCATGGAAATCCACAGCTAGAATAAAATTGTGTCCTCGGGAATTCTCATCATTCCAGGTGCAAAACTGAGTTGCTTTATGATTTCCTGATACTCAAGAGATCTTTCCACTGGTGCAACAATTATGCACTAAGGTGAAGTTGCTAACAGGTCAAGGTGAATACAAGCCAGACTACAGCAACTCACTGTTAGGAACCTCCAGCAGCATACCTCACCCAGTGTGAAAGCCTTCTTTTTACAGTTTTCCAGGCCATGCCAGGGAGATTGCTGCCTGCCTTGCCAAACTTGTGCTCATCTGTTATGGTTTGTATCTAGTTGTCTCCGCTCAAAGCCTCACGTGAATCACAGGGGGTGGGGGGCTGGCAAGCCCGCAGCTCAAGGGGCGGGGCCAGAGACCAGGGCAGGGCCCAATGGGTGGGGTCAGAGAGGCACGAATCTTTAAACTGGCTAGCCTGTGCTTTCGCAGAGATGTGAAGAGGGTCATCCTGGACACGGCAGTGCCCCAGCCGCTCCTCCAGGGTCTTGAAACCTCCAGTAACTGTGAGCTAAATAAACCTTTCCTTCCCTAAGCTTGTGTGTCGGGTATTTGTCCCAGCAATGAGAGAAAAGTAACTAAAACCATCTCCCTTCCCACCTGTCTCAGCATCCAGCCAGGCGGCTGTCTGCTGCTGCCTCTGCCAAGCACACTCTTCCCCGCACATGCACATTGCTTACTGGGCACCATACGAGCAGAAGCCATCACTGAACACCACCCCTCAGCACTCATGTTTCATCCATTCGTTTAGACGTTTGTTTTTCTTCTCTTTCCATGTACAACAAAACTATCCGAGGGCAGGGACTTTATTTATTTTGTTATCCAGAGCGTCTCACACCAAGCCTGAAATTAGCAGGCACATTAGCAGCATTAAGCTGATAAACTGACATGGTACTATAGAAGACATCCATCCACAGAGAAACCCAGGGGAGACAATACACCAGCCAAACTGCAAGAGAGAGTTCTATATCTTGGAGTTACAAAAAAGAGAGAGCCCTCCTGCTAGTTCTCTGGATGACTTTAAGAATCTTAATGTTTAATATCAAAATACATAATGACTAATCACATGATGCCCGTACCTAGTTAGGCCTATGAAGTGGAGTTTTATTATTTAATAACAAATCTATTGCTATTGCTATGAGTGGGAATGTTGTCTGAAATAAAACCTTGAAACAAGAACCTGTAATTGATGAGTCAGTGATACTGATTCTTTGGGGCAGTTGGGTCCCTTCACAGGTGAGAGACATTAAGACTTGGTTTCTGGATGTGTGGCTTTCTTCTGTGTCACTAAACTAAGATTTGAAACACTTTATAGAATATTTCACGGAGATGGTGAGTTGGTTGTGAGGAGGTTATAAGGTGTCATTAGCTGTAATTGATGGAGGCTCTGGTTTCGGAGGTTAACAAAGATTTGCTTTGGGTTTATGTGCTGTTTTCTAGTCTTTCTGAACCGACATAAACATGTAGCCCTCTTTGCTGGCGTCTTTTATGGGTGGTGCAGATGGATGAAAATCTGCCACAAAGGAGATCCTGGTGTTATCGTTAATGGTGACTTTGTACAACAGATGTTGTCTACATAGTAGGGAACGCTGCTTAATTTGTCTCTCGTGAATGTGAAGCCTCTTAAAACTATTATGTGCTAAACATTGTCTGGAAAATTCCATTCTTTTGTAACCCCATCCTCCTTCAGGAAGAGCAGCAGTTTAGAATTAGAAGAATAAAAGACAGATTCACATGAAGAAAGACTATGTCCATTACATTTGTGTTCATCATGATTACGAGGAAGAGAGCGACCAAAAGAAGTCATTATGGTATTGCCACAGGAAAATGCATGTCTTTAAAACAAAAGTCTAAATGAATAGGTGCTGAGCAAGTGGCAAGAAGAGAGGGTGGGGTGGGGTGGGGCCGCCTCCCGTCTTTGCACACAAGCATCCCCATTGACATCCTGCCGAAGAACAGAGCGGTGACAAAGGACTAGAGATCTTGCCCATGATGGCAGGAACATGATTGTACCCACTCACCATCTGGCCAGTTCAACCTATTTTTTAGGCAAAGGATTAGCCATTTGTTGGGTATGTTATGCCCCAGTTTTCCACGAGCCTAATACATGCAGTCACGATAATCCTACCCCGTATCTGTCCACCTTCCATTCTCTAAGAATATGTGCAAATTCCATTTCATTTTGGAGCATTTCTGAAGAAATTTCCATGTATGTCATCGTATTTAAGGCCTGCATCTTTTTTTTTCAGTAAATAAAAGGAGATTTTCACAGGATCATAAAAAAAAGAAGGTTGCATATGAAAGAACTGCAAATTGACATAACTGCTTAGGAAAGAAATTGATTATTTAATCAAGAACTGAAGAAACTTCAAACATTCTGCCCAAAGATATAATTTCTGGGAATCTACTCAGGTAGTTCAAGATAATAAAAAGTATGTGACAAAACTACATTGGCGTAATACTCAAAATGAAAACAAACTCATTTGTCTACATTAAGTTTTAGTTAAATTATTACCTGACGGAATACTCTAGCTATTAAAATTATGGATAAAATGATATAACAACATATGGATATTTATGCTATCTCTTAGTCAAACTACATGTATATGTGATGTATGTGTTTATTTTTTATGGGTTTTTTTGTTGTTGTTGTTTATTTTTTGTATATTAGGGAAGAGTCTACAGGATGCTCAGTGTCTCACTACTAGGTTAGACTCGTAATGATCCGCCTGTTTACAGCCTCCCAAGAGCTGGGATTACAGGCAAGTGCCACTATGCCCCGTCTCAATTGCAGTCTCATACACTCCAAGGGCAAGGCCGGCTTGGCAGGCCTGGGGATTGAACCCTGGCCCCTGTGCCTGTTTGCAAGCACTTTAATCTGCTGAGCTATTTGGCCTGCCCTTTGATTTTTGTTTTTTGTGGGACTGGGGTTTGAACTCATGACCTTGCACTTTCCAGGCAAGCACTTGTGCCACAGAGGTATCTCCCCAGCCCCTGCCCTTCGACTTATGCGTTTATAAAAATATGAGCTGGGACAATAGGAAAATCTACCAGAGGGATAAATATTTTTATATAAAAGGCAGCTTTAGATTAGAAGCACAGCACATCTGAAGAGTAATTGTTCTCCCCAGTAAGCACCAGCTAGTGTATTAGAGTAGTAGTTTCCTGAATATTAAACTACTTTATTATGCACTTAGCATTAGGGGCAATCCTCCTGCCCTGGCCACATTCACAGATTATTTATAGATTCTCAATGAAAAAAGGGGGAGTATGTACATCACCTTTCGTTTCAACACTAAAAACAGCACCCTTCTTTCTCCTCTCGATTCAGGGGGTCCTGGCATAGAAGAGTTTCCTCTGATTCCCAAAGAACCTTCAGAGCCTCAGAGCAGAGATGAGATGTTGGGGGACAATGAATGATCTAGTTTGAAATGTGTCATGCAAATTAATTCCCCAGTACAGTACTGCCATTGCTCTACACACTCATAACAGATTTTCATACCTTGGAACCCTTCAGCAATCTGAGTGTGCAAAAGTTCACTAACTCAAGAGATTAAATAAAGACCTCCAAATCCCTGCTTCAGCAGCATGATGCTAAAAGTGGAATGATACAGGCAAGATTAGCACCGGCTCCTTGCAAGTGGGTCAAACAAGTTCCTGGAGCGCTCATATTTAAAATAAACATCCAGCAGTGCCTGAACGTTGGGGGTCAGGACAAGAGCACCTGAGATCCACAGGACTCAGTTGAGATCTGTGACTTCCAAGAGGCCCCCGTGCCTCAGTCCAGGGAACATCTGCCTGTGTCAGCCTCAGAATCCACTGCAACCTTCCAACACTAGAGACGAACTCACTTTTTCTGTTGTTAGCAGACACTGGAATAATTTAGCCAAGAGTGAATTTATTTGTTGTAACTCCCCAGCCTTGCTATATGCAGTAAGACATCTCTCATTTAAAAATAAAAAATCTCTGCCATCAGTAGACTAAGAGGAGTGTGAACATTATCTGAGCAGGGGGTGCACCCACGTGAGAATCTTCCTCAGACAGTGCCACAAAGGCTGGCCTCGGGCCCTTGCAAAGCATCAGGCTCCTTCTGGCACTCTGAAACCTTGGAGTCTGGTGGGGGACACAGTGCATGTGATCCACATGACAGGCACTCACAGGAAGGCTAATGCTGTGGCCCTAAGTGCAACGTCACTCACTATCTCTGATCTTTCCTGTTTTGCAGGATTACTGTGACTTTGTGATAAACTAAATTTTTAGTTGTTTCTGGGGACAAGAACTGCCAGTAGTCAGCCCATGTTACTTGTTCTTTCTTACTAGAATTTTTTAATCAACCTATAATTACTACCAAGATCAATGATGAGGTGACAGTTTTTTATGCTTAGCTGGGGCTTCTACCTCGTCCTCTGAGTATGTGAATTAATAGTTTCTTCTCAAAGATCAGTGGGGCCTCTCTTGTGACAGGGACATGGGCTTCCTTTCCAATGACCATCACCACCTGACCTGGATTCTATTTGGGTCTACTCTCCATTCTGGTTTGAGAGGGAAACCTGGAAGTTTAGAGGGCAATGATGCATACATCGATGCAAAACTGAAAAGCTAACTGTTAAGAGCACTTAACTGAAACAAAGCTTTTCTGATGTCTTGGGCTAGTGGTAGTTTCTATTCAAATAGTTTCTACAGCATTTTGGATTAGCCTCATATGGACTACCTAGGACACACCTGATACTGAAATCACGGAAAATAGATTTGCTTCATAAGGAAAGGATGCATATGAAAATACAGCAGTATATATACATGGTTGCTATTATTGTAATGTGCAAGCAATCCCCACAAGTGAGTTTGATTCAAAGCAACTCATTTTCTCTAGCTTTGGACTTTTTATTTTTAGGAAGGATCTACAGGGTGTTCAGGGTCTCTCTAGTAGATCAGACTCATAGTGATCCGCCTGTTTACAGCCTCCCAAGAGCTGGGATTACAGGCGTGCGCCACTGCAGTCAGTCTCAATTGCCATCTCAGTGTGGGGCCGGCACAACCTGCATGTCAGGCTCAAGGATCAAACCTCTGGCCCCTGTGCCTGCTTGCAGGCACTCTAATCCACTGAGCTGTTCAGCTGGCCCTCTAGCTTTGGACTTTGCCCAAACAATTTCTTCATCTCATTCTTTGAGAACTGCAGCCTCTTCGTTAATACTGAATACCTAGGAGTCATCATTGAATTATTTATAGACTAAGCCAAGGGATTACATTCTAAATTTTAAAAACCATTTTCTTGCATGTCTCATACCTGATAGCACTTGTCTACATCAGAAAGCTTTCTTCTTTTAAGATTTATTGGTACAGTGTCTAGCTATGCAGCTCAGACTCACAAGTGATCCTCCTGTCTCAGCCTCCCCAACACTGGGATTACAGACATGGGCCACCACACCTGGTTTCAGGGGCCAGCGTAACATGTGGTACCAGGCATCGAACCTAGGTCCTTGCACTTGCCAGACAAGTGTTAGACTGCCGAGCTATCTCCCCCACCAGAAAGCGTTCTTTATCTTCTCTGAGGAAAAATGTCTTCCAAACACAGAACACTTACTAAAGATGATGCAAAATATTTTAAAATAATGCAATCAGCATGGCATATCAGAGAAAGCATTTTATAGATAGCACTAGTTTCAATCCTGAATGTTTATCAGTTTATGTGATATGCATAGAACTTAGTGAACAGAGACATTTTCCCATGTGCCTCTCAGTCTGCATGTGAGTTTTCCAGTGAGAGTCTCAGCAAATTCCAGCTCTGCCCTGATGAAGTACCTGAACACTGCCTCTGGTTTTGAAATTTTTCAGCATTTTTCTGACCCTCCATTCCAGACATGTGGCGACCCATGTCCGTATCAACTCTCCCTCAGCCCTGCAGCTAACACTGTCTGAAGGAGGCTTGGGCCCTGGATCCCATCTCTGTTAGAGGCCGAGCAGCCAGGCACCTGACCTGAGCCGCTGAGCACTGAACTGTCCATTGCTGGATAGGCAGGGGCCCAGTGAGGTATTTTCATGTAGCAGGGTAAGTAATTTTTAAAAGACTCTTAAAGAGGTTGAGCCACAAGGATCAGCTTGTGAGCGTTCGACAGGCAGCTCTTCAGCCAGACTGAAGCTCCAAATCACCTTTCAGCACTTGTCACAGTGGTCAGTGCCATTCTGTGTATCCTCAGCTAGCTTCCTGGCGTTCACCATGACAGAAGTAACCCGCGAAGAGCCCTTTCTCCACCACCACTCCTTCTACCTACAGCCTTGTCCTCCCGCTCCCTGTAACTTTTATTTCCTTCCAGTTAATGGCAATATTGCTCTTCTATGGTACACACTACAGACAAAAGGATAAAATGTATATGTTGCCATAAAACCAGGAACAGATCATCTACTATAATACTTGGAAGAAGGTTGACAGGTTTCTATTTTATTGCACATAAACCTTTGAGAAGAAAACAGAGATACTAAAAATTCAAAGAGATAAAATGATTAACTTTCCTATAACTGGAGGAACCTTAAGGACAGAGAAGACTCAGAAACCCTCCTGGCTGTAGTCCCTGTCAAGGGCTACCACTACCCTGACTTTGTAAGTACAAGTCTGTCTATAAATAATGCTAGAATTAAAACATCTTGCATTTTCCTGGGTTCCTGGCTTACCTAATTAATGTCATCATCAAAATAATCCACAAGGGGCTGGTGAGATAGCTCAACGGTCTAAAGTGCCTGCTTAGTCAAGCTTAGGCAAAGCTCAGGGACCGTGGTTTGATCCTTGGCACCACATGCCACACCAGCCCCACCCCCAGGGTGGGCTGAGCCAGCCACACACACACATATATATACATACATACATACATACATGCATACATACATAGACACACACACACACACACAGTCCACAAGACTCAGTCATCTGTGCTGTTTTCCATGTGCCAGGCCCTCTGATTAGTCTCTGTGTGGACTTACTTGTTCAAGCCACACTACTACCCTTCTAGGAAGATGCTATTTTTAATTTCCATTTGCAGATGACCAGCTCAAGCTGTTTGCTGGAGCAAGTGGTGGCTAGAATGGGTCCCAGTGCCGTCAGTCTTTGTCACTTACTGTACTCCGCTTTCTACCTTGCTGCTGGTGCTCTTGGCTTCCTCATGAGAGGTGCATCTCACCGTCTGTTCTATTCCCTGTCCTTGAGTGCTTGATGTTCTTGCTACCTCCCCAGTGCTCCATCTGGTAAACTGCTTCTTTCTCAAGGCCTGGTTTAAGCATCACTCCCAGATGTTGTCTGTCCTTAGCCCTCTTGCCAGACTGAACTGGACTAGATTTAATGTTCTGTGCCCCTTAACTGAGCCCCTATTTTAGGGATTGTTCCTCCTTCCACATTTTAAACTTCCAGGAAGCAAAGCAATGTAAGATTTTTATTTCCACAAACTCCCAAGCACACAGTAGACTGTTAACAAATATGTAGAAGGACTTTCATTTCTATATGCTGCAATTCCACCTGCTGCCCTGGTCTGCTCCAACGAAGTCTGCTGGTCTAACTTAAAACACTGCTCTTGGTATTGCTGGTTCAGGTACCCGCTCCTTTCTCTAGATTCCACCTTGCTTCCTTCCTCTGCCCTACCCGAGTCCATTTAGGCATCCAGCACCGTCCTGAGGGCCCATCTTCCTCTCTCCTTATACCCTGACCTTTTGGATGACCTAGAATGATTCCTTGGCTTTCAAGGCTGGTTAAAGGCAGCCAATTAGTTCTCCTTCATGACTTTCATCTTATTCTTTTGTTCTCACTCTCTAGCCCCTGCCCTGCAAGCTGTGCTCTGCACTGGATCTGATCTTGAGAGCTACACAGACATGGGCTTCAAGGGCCTAGTGAGGCTTCCTGGAGCACCTAGTTGCAATCCTTTAACCAACACACAGGATCACAGATACCCAGAAGGCTGAGCGGACTCGTGCCCGGGCATCTGGGCTGTTGGCAGCAGCCTTCTGAGGCCCTGTTTCTTCACTTTTCATCACCTCCGTGAAGAGAGCTTTACACATCATAGCTCATAAGTTTGAAACAGTCTCCCCATAAAAGCTCATTCCACCACCTGAGCTCATCTTCTCTAGCACTGGGCAGTCATTGTTCCAATTTTTGATAGCTGAATGTATTAGATTTTTCTATGTTTGCTAAGTAGGCTTTCATGTATGGTAAATAATGCAGAAAGATAATGTCTCACATATGGGAACTAACTAAATATCGTTCCTTATTTTTCCAGATAATTGTAAAATAATAGCCACCTGGGAAAAATCAGCTATCGTTTTCTATGCCATAATGTCTTCAATAGCATGAGGTTTGATTAACATGGAGGAAAAAAAGCTGAAAGGCGGAGAGGGAAGAGGGTTATTTACATCCAGGTTTGTTTGTCAGCAAAGAAGCTATCATGCTGCACAATTTCAGTGATTGTCACAAAATTGGTAGTTCTCAGTGGCACCTAAGATTCTCCATTGACCTGATTGTTCCTGGAATTCATTATCAACAAAAGATAAGGATAATTTTCCTGGGATTATTGTCAAGCATCTGATTGTGTAAGCAGCTACCATTTTCAGGTATTTCCTGAGCATAAAAATCATGCCAAACAAAAGCTGAGATTAGAAAAGAAATCCATGAAACAGGTTGTATTCAAACTTAGCATATGTCCAGATTTGTTTTGCCTTTTTAAAAAAATTATAAAACCAAAGAAGACAGAAACTAAATCTTTTGGGCTTCATCTTTACTTAACACCCCCTTTCTGAAATGCATGCAAATGTTCTTTCTATTTCATATATTTTATATGGGCATATCATGTTTTTATTTTGTAAAGTAGTAAAATTTTAAGCAATTCATGAGCCACTTTCAAAATAAAATGTCTCCCAGCACCTGAAAGAAGCAGACCCTGTCACCAACGGAAGTTTAGTGGCTAGGAGTTTAGTTGCATAACCACTCCTGTCCTCATGTGTTCCTCACCCTACAGGAAGTGCCACTAAGCACAGATATTTTGTTTTGGGCTCCTCCAAAGGTAGCTCCTCATTTTAAACAGAATTCTCCACTTTTGTGTCTGAAGCCTCCTTGGGGTGAGAGGATGAATATTCTGATTAAAGTGTAAATACCTGAGTGACTGCTGGAATTAGAGTACTCAGAATACTAAGAGACATCGTGTCTTCCTTGGGTGTGATATTTGAGACTCACAACACCTGTGTGTGTGTGTGTGTGTGTGTGTGTGTGTGTGTGTTATCTGTCCATCAGTGCTACTGTTGTGATCACCTGATCAAGATGCTGTCCAATTTATGCACTGAATAATTAGATTTATTTTCTGCTAATGGTCAAAGTTTGCCTTTAGAAAGTTG
>PVKN010033398.1:0-12049 GCA_004027915.1 Capromys pilorides
CCTTAATCTCCATGCATTAGTTCTAATATGTGTCAAACAATTTTCTGCATTTCTTTATTTTTTCATTTCTTACTGTTAATAACAGCTTGAAAGCTGGCTGTGAGGCACATGGCTGTAATCCCTACACTCTGAAAGGCTGATGTAGGCCAGTAGAAAGCTTTAGCCCCACCTGGGAGCTTGGTGACTTAACAAGACTCCAAAGACAAAAATCTTGGGTCTGAATTTTAAAACTGAAGAACAAATACACAAATAACAGAACAGAATATCAGAACACAACAACACAATGTAGGTTTCTTACTCTAATCCATAAGTGTTACAACTAAAAGTAATTTCCATTATTGATTTATTGTAGAAATAAATATTATCATGTGACTGTGTTGCCAAATCACAATAGTTACTAAATCTTGTTCTTTCTTTGAGTGGATTGTATAGATCCAAATCTAAGACTGCAATACCAGTTCAATATCTCTTTTTTGTTTTGAGTAGCTTCAGACAAAATGTTGCACTCTTCTGGGCATAAGAAATACCTATTGAATAAAGAAGTGGTTAAAAATTAAATGGGATGAAAATTTTGAGGGAAAGGGAGAAGTACCACCTAAAAGGGGGAAGAAGTAAATGCCTAAAACAGATAACTGCTACATTTGCACTATGTGTGAAAAAGGAAAGAGTTTTTTGTTTGTTTGTTTTTTCACATAGTAGATTTAGTTCATATTTTTCCAGCACTGGAACTGTTAACACAGGATACTTGGCCAGTTAGTTCCTTGTTGTGAAGGCCATTATTATCTTCACTTGTAACAGTCAAAAAACTATCTAGATATTCTCAAATATTGTCCCTGAAAACAAGATCATCCCCAGCTGAATGCCACCCACTTTGTTGATGAGTAGCAAGACGGCATCTGGATTTTTATCTCCAGGCACATGATTGAGGAAAACTATGCAGCATTTATTATTCTAATTCCACTAAGAAATACACTTGTCCATGCCAAACAAGTCTTTTCATAGCAGTGACAGGGGCTCGCCGAGTGGCTCCAGCCTCTGCCAGCAACTCTGCCAACTAGACTCGACATGAAGGGCCATAGGAACACTTCACATCTAATTGATCTAAAAGTACATCTGGGATCATTGTCACATAGTTAGCCATTGTGACTGTGTTCATATTTTATTCTTCCTTCTATATTATCACTTCTAGCTATTTCGCTCACTTCAAGGCCTCAGGCTCAAGACCCAGAAACAACACCACTTGCCATGACTACCTCATTTGCCAGCCCTCACTGGTCTACAACACAGAATGGATCCTGTGGTCTCTGAATCATGGCAGCAATCATCACAGATTCCAGATGCCCTTCCTGAAATGTCCTTCAGGTCTCATTCCAATTACATGGCCTGTTCTTGAGGGAAGAAACTAATTTCCACATTTTGCTACTCTTCTACATCATTAATGCTATACCTCTTAATTAGTGTGGAATAGGTGCCCAGTAGATAATCTTCATTAATTTTATGTGAATGACCATACTATTTATGCAAAATAATAGGATGGAGCGGTCATCAGCCTGAGTCACAAAGTAAGGTGGCTTCACTTCCAAGGTCACTGGAGTGGCAAGGAAAATTCATCATCCACCAAATACTGAAGCTATGGCTCTATTTGCTGTAGATTGAGATGTGTGGGGGACCATCAAAGACTTAGCGATGTCATTATGGACATCTGTTAAGAATGCTAAAGGTAAACAATCACCTGAAAGATCTATTTGCTTGCATGGAGTGGGAAACAGCAGCTCATTAGCTCTCTGCGTAGCTCGTTAACTCACCAGCTCGTTAGCCCTCTGCTCGTTAACTACTTAGCTCTGATTAGCTCTGCTCACTTCCTCCTCCTATCACTCACAGTGTGAATGAACTGTAAATCTGCCAGAGCAACAGATGGCCATTCCAGGTCCAGGGAGAGAGTTCAGGAGGTGGAGGACAGCGTTTTCCTGTCTTTCTGACCTTCAAAGCATTGTATTTTGCTAAACTATTTAAGTTGTGTTTTAATTTCACTTTAAATACAATGGCAGGGTTTTGTTTTCAAGATGCTGAAGAGTTCACTTAGGTAGACTCCCTAGGAAGACACAATGTGCAGTTCTAGTGTTCTTGTAGACTTTTTGACATTAAGACTTATGACACAGGGACTTCAAAACGCAAGGAAAGTCCAGCGGTATTTATAGTAAGAATTTACTAATGGCTTGTCACATACTCAACTCTATGCAGGGACTCAAAGAATACTACTTGAAAGATCACATAGAAGACATGATATTTACATGCACCAGTTACTGGAGAACAATGTTTCCCAATTGTTAATTATGAAATAAATTGTATAGCAAGAATATACACATTGTGGGAATTCAAACAAGAAAATATTTCCATTGTAAACTCTAAAACTACTCTAATCTGAGCTATTAATTGACTTTTATTGCATTAAAAATGAAAGTTGTTAAATTGTGAACATACTTATGTTTTTACAGTGGGACCTTATTTTAGGAGTGTCTGATTGCCTGCACAGACGATGCCCCCTATCTAGTTGTTATAAGCTAGAAAACAAAAGACAGGCGATTCATGTATTTTAGCAAAACTACTGTGCTTCAGGATACCAAGATTTGGAGGCAGATATTATCTGGAAACAATGACAAACGAAACAGTGTACTGGTGTCTTCCTTTGCATACCCACATAATCATTTGTCCCTATCGGCAATAAATCATAAAATATTTGAGATAGCATTTAGTGTTACTATTGCTTTATTTTAAGAAGAGTGTTTAAGTTTTGATACTATGAAATACAAAATAAATACATACCTAAAATGGTTACTCTGGGCCAAAGAGAATGCAGGGCAGCCCCGTAAATCTCTGTGGCATCGAAGAATGATAGGGACTCTGAGTACTTGAGTGAAAAGTTTTAAAGGTTTTTCCAGGGTGGGATTAGAAAATATAAAAGTGGAGGTCATAGGTGACTTCTGCCTCATGCTGAAGTGCATGACTTGTCTTCTCTGCAGGAAAAGACAATTGTCAACCACACTGCTGCTACCCACCAGGCAATGCCCTGCTGACTTGAAGCTGTGCAGACACACTCAGTCTTGTTGCTACCACACTCACACCTGTACACACACACACACACACACACACACACACACACACAGAGAGAAAAACAAAAGTGGGAGACCTTTCTTAGATGCCTGGGGCTCTCTTACTTCTGCTGCTAGAACTTTTGAAAAAGAAAACATAAACAAAATATATTTCCTGTCTGCCCATAACAAACAGACTAAAAATACTGTTACAACTGTACAATAGTTTAAGGTCAATGTATTCCTTCTTCATGGCTATGAAAACCTGACCCGCATAAGGCATTAAAATTCATAGCACATGAAAATTAGGGAGTCCTGGAAGCACTTTCTTCTATATAAGTACAAATTTCTTCTGCCTACATCTAGCATTTAAAGGAAACCATCCAGATAATTAAAATGCCTATAAATGAAATGTCAAAGTTAAATGTTTTTTTTTTAAGTCTTAATGCTTAGGCAAAGTGAAACCTTTATTCTAAAATAATACGCTTTAAATATTAGCAGAGTCTTGTGAGGGAGTAGAATAATTAAGGTTTGCCATATAAAATGGGTCTACAGGTCTGCGTGTTGCTCTACCCAGTAAGTAACCTTTCCAAAGGAGAATGTGATAATCAGTGTGTATTTTCTATCCTTAAATACTGCCAATATTTTAAACATGAATGTAGCTAGTGTGGAAAAAGCTAATCATACAATGTGTATGGAATAAATGAATCATGAAAATACAGAATATAAGTGTTGAGTTAGACAAATTTTGTTGTGTTCTTTCTGACCTTGACTTAAGAGATACACTGTTTTAAAACCTGTGTTGGTATGATAATTGTTTGCTTTCTTTTTTTGCTTGTATGTGCATGTGCCTGACCTGAGTGGGCATGCCATGTGAGGACATGTGGTGCGTGTTGCTTTCTAGGTTTGGAGCACACATGATCTTTCTCTGCTGAGAGAGTGAGATTATAGGCTAGTATCTCCCTGATGGGGGGGGGATTTTTAAAGATTCCTATTGCTATTTTGAAGGTTTGTATCAAATATTTCACACATCCCCCACACACACGTGCACACATGTATACACACACACACACACATGCGTGAACTTTCTGGTTAACTTTTTTAGATGCTAGGGTAACTGGCCTATCCATGCTGCCTCCATGGTTGGACCTATGGAACCATTATAACAGTTCTATTTCCACTAGGGCAGCAAAAACATGGGTTCAAAATATGTTCAAGGTTGTAGCCCTATGAGAAAAAATAGTAATTGTGATGTTATTTCTTAGATGATATATTTTGACATGATTACTATTGTCTAATCCATCCTTATCAACCTCTGTCTCTCTGTCTTGCTAATAGGCACAGTTACAACTTCCCCTGTTTCCTAGAGTCAAGATCCAAAGATTTCTCTCTTTTTTTGGCTGTTGGGGTGCATGTGTGATGATTTGTCTAAGAAAAGAACAAAATACATTGAAAAAATCTTTTGATTTTCAAACTATGATCCTGACTATGGCTGGTTCTTTCCACATCAACACCATTTTCTGATTTTCTTTTGATGAAGAAATCAGGGATGAGACCAACCTGTGAGTTATCAGCGAAGTATCCTCTCTCCAGTCTAAGTGTATCATATTCCTGCTATCAAATTTTACCCATTTGTGCTAAAGTATGATCACCCTTATTTTTGAATGGCAGGTAGTAAATATAGCCAATATCTGTTGAAAAAAAGTTATTGAAAAATAAGTCAAGCCATTTGGTTCTGGGAGGGAGGGTAAAGATCAAACAAAAGTGAGCCTTTAGCAGACTGACTAGAGCAAGTTATAGAGGTTGATAGTAGTACACTTATAGCCCTGGCTCTCTAGACATAGATTTGTAGCTTCTCAGACTGAGGCAGAAATACTCGCTGGATGAAAACACAATTATGCATATGGAAGTGCAAGGACAATGAGATAGTCAAGTTTTAGCTTCTGGCTTCTTTCTCTACTGAGGACAGGCGTGAATTTTGCATGGCCATATTTACAGCTGAAATTTTGCAAGGCTGAGTGGAGCCCCGAATTGTGTGGAGGGTGCAGGGAGCCTCCCTCATGCTCCTACCTCACTGTCGCTTTCCCCATGCATGCTTCCTATCCATGTCTCTAGTTCCCTAGAGGTTCAAAGGTCTGAAATGTTCTTCACTTCTCCAATTCTTCCGCTTTACCACTTTAAAGTTTTGGTTAGATTCTTTTCCCAGAGAATCTCTCCCACTTTTTCCACTATATTCTATCTTTGGTATATGTGTTCCTTTGATAGACATGTAAGTTGCAAGTGTTTCACTGTCACTTGCCTGGGTACACTTCATGCTTGCTGAGTTCAGACTTTCAACCCAAATCATTCTCTTTTTTACAGCTTTTTTGAGTCCTGAGAAAACACATGCTACAGACTAAAGTTCTTCCATGCTTATTCATTCCGAAGATCAATCTCATTAAAGCAGATAACTGTGCCTTAGCCTATAAAGCATAAAAGAAAACATAAGAGCCCGAATAGGAAGCATGTCCCAAAGATTCTTCTAGAGGATATTTATTGTCCTACCCATTGCCCGACAACTGAGAGGCGCTCTCCCATTTCCTATTCAACTTATACTTTGCCACAGTGGCTTCACTTTGGACCTAAAATCCAAACTGGCTTTGAAGCTTAAATTCTTCACATTCCTTTTGATGAAGAGCAGCCTGGGTCCTGCTTGTAGTAGAGCTACCAACAAAAGGAAAAATGGGGGTTCTATGCAAGCATAGGCCATGAGCCTGAAGAACTTATTGCCAGCTCTGATTGTGAGCTTTCACAAAACAATCTATCTCTTAAATGCATGTCTGTGCAGCCATTGTTTTTGCTGTGTAGTCTGAGTGAGAACATTAAAAATTCACCTTCTCAAATGCATTGGGATAGACTCCATCTGCACTGTGTGATCGCAGTAGGTTTCTCTGGAACAATTTCTGACATTCTGTTTATTCTTTTAGTTTTTAAAGCATTACTATTTATACTTTGCTGATCTACACCAATATACTTATGTTTATGCATTTTCCTAATATCCTGCTAAGAGCTTTACACAGAAGTGTTTATAAATATTTATTGAGATAGTGCTTATTAGCAACAATTCTTAGAGTGCTCATATGGGATAAGAAAAAAAAATGACCATCAAAATACACTTTGAGCTCTCATTTTAGTAGAAAATTGGTAGTGAGAAGGCAAAGCTTAATTTTTTTTTTGTATTTAAAGTATTAAATGCCTTCAGTAGTGATCAGATTACTGGGGATCCTGAAAGCTCCTCAGACCCTGTCATTTGGCATGTGGAGGCATTTTCCTAGGCAGGATTTTTCTTGTTTTGCTGCGATAAGCCATAAAAGAGAAACTATTTTCCTCATACAATGAAAGCCCTAGCATAAACATCCTTCAAAAAAATTCTTCATTTGATTGTGGAGGAATTATTTTAGTGTTAAAATGTATTTTTTCTTTGTAAAATGCTATGAAACTTTAAAAGTTCTTGACTTCCTCTCAAAGTTACTTCCTTGCGAAGTTCTATTGGGGTAAACAAGGTCATCCTGTTTATGTTAGAAGGCTAACACGGTGCAGGAAGATATGTGCCTTAACTGCATGTTGAGCCCAAGCCATGCTGCTCCCTCAGTTCTCTCAACACCGACTCAAGACTCCAGAATGCACCCTCTCCACCTCTCCACTCACATCTTCCGGACGAAAGGGCAGAAGGAAAGCAGATCTTTTTTTTTTTTTTTTTTTTACAGAACCATCACTATTTCAGATCAATTCCTGATGTGATGGAAGAACTGGTTGGTTATAGATTTTAAATGATACCTAATTTTCAAAATCTAAAGAGAGATTTGAAACAATATTTCAGGAAATTCAGCGGCAAAAGTGGTAGCTGTGACAGCAGAAATGAGAAAAAAGCGACTAAGAAGAGGCAGAGTGCTTCCAAGGGTCTTTTACTACACGATATGTGGTGTTCCACAGCACAGAATAGTCATTTGCTGGAGCGATGTCATGGAAAATCATGTGTTGAGTGCAGGGGCGATTACTTTGTCATAGAAACAACTGAAGTTAACCTGATGCAGTAAATTCTGCTATTTAAGAGATGTGAAATGAGTTTTTTTCTGTCCCTGCTGCTTCTTTTTCTCTTTGTCATAGTTTGGGGTTTTGTAAGAGAAGTAATATAGTACAGGACACTTAATTATAAGATTATTTCATAACGAATCATCTAAAACGTCATACACAAAGAATGAAAGAAGTCTATACACACACTGAAGATCAAAGAACACAGCTGAGGAGTTCCATGATAATGTTCTATATGAGTCTGACTGAAAATCTACAGTCCATAACAATACCTCCCATTAGTCCAGTTGAAGGCCTAGAGCCTACAACAATGCCTCATGCAGACCTGTTTCAAGGATTTCTGCTGATAAGGACCAAAGGTGAGTGGTGGAAGCTGGAAGGTCTGTGCCAGCAGATGAAGGATGTGTGCTAGCAGCCTGAGAAATCTGCACTGGAGCCAGAAAACAATGCTCCAAGTCAGAAGTAGAACCTCTCGGTTGTTCGCAGCAACAGTGAGGTCCTGAGCACCTCTGAGGATGAGAGCTGAGTTTCCATCAGGAAAGCCAACATAATAAGTTTCTCCAGGAGAAGAAGCAGAGTCAGGAAGTGATGCTCAAGGTGGGGACCAGAGCTGCCCAAAAGTGAACAATAGCCATTCTTAGAAGCAAGGAAATCCTGGGCTCCTCCTCTGACAAGAACAGGAAACCAACATGGCAAGATCCTCCAACATAACAGCCTAGGAGAACCAACAGCTCCTTAACAGCCTCCTGACAGCTTCTCCAAACAGCATCCCTAACAGCTTCACTTATCTAGTTCTGCCTCTTATACTGCTGGCAAAAATCCTCAGATGGGCCCCCCACACCAAGAACCACACTGGTTCAGTTCAACTGGGTGCTACAACTTGCTACTAGCTGGCAATCCACCATACTACTTCATCCTCATTACCTTTGCTTGTACTGACCCTGAATTCCAGAAACTGACACCGTAATAATAGCGAACCTTTAAATCCCAACTCTATGTTGATGCATATATACACTGCTTTACAAATCTCAATTAATACATAAAACCAAAAAGATAAAAGGAAGCTCCCTGCAGTCATTGGAGGTAAACTGGATGCTTTTCATAGCGGCCAGTAGAAGACATACTGCAATTAAGCCGCACAGTCCATAGCTCTTGCTCCAAAGTTTTGAAGTCACATGCAGTGGAGGACTTTGGTTGTTGAGCTCAATAAGCAATTCTAGATGAGGACTTTAGGGAAAACAATAGATACACAAAGAAGAAAAGATGATAAGTTCTTCAAACTGTGTCTACTCTGATTTCACCAAGTTCAGCCCTGTGATTCAGCCTCCTGTGGGGCCAAACCTTGCTCTAATTGCTGTTTCCTGCCCTGACCATGCACCATGCAGTACTTACTTGAGAGTTTGTTGATTTGTGCACAAAGCCACTCCAGAGTAGAGCAAAGCGTGTCGCTCTGACATCGCTCTGTGCTGTAGCAGTCGGCTTTGATGTTCAAGTTCCTCCTTAACCAAATTATGAATGCTCTGTTTCTCTCCATTGCCACTGTAATGAACTTCAGCAATAATTATATGCAAGGCTCCCTGCACTAGATTTTTTTGTTCTTTTTTCATCTCCTTCAATGCCTGTGTTCTTCTGAGTTCCTGGAGGGAATGTAGCAATATTAGCTGGGTGCAAACACAAAAGGCAGCTTCGTGCTCCTGAGAATGCACAGGCAGAGCAGGCCAGAAACTGTATAATGGGAAGAAGCACAGTAGATGAGCTTTTAAATAATGCAATATATGAAATATTAGAAAAATAACATTGATTTATTTTTCTTCTTTTAGTTTTTGAAACAGGTTCTCCTTAAGTTTTCCAGGCTGGCCTCCATCTCATGAGTCTCTTGCCTCAGCTTCTTGAGTACCTTAGACCATGGGCAAGCCTTCCCAGAAAGTCATACATTGTAAATCTGTTTTGACATTTCAAGCCTATGACTTGTAAGGTTCAGGCAGGTGATCAGCACACCATGTAAATGAGCAGAGAAAGTACTTGCATACACTATAGTGAATTCCCCACAGGACCTGTAAAATGATTTGCTATTGCTTTTTTATAGATGGTGCTTCTAAATTTCATTGCATTTCTATATATTTCACATAGATATGTCGATGAATTAGCAAAGCAACAGCAGTAACAACAAACATCTCACAGGTCTCTCAATTACTGTCTTGGTACATTTCACTTGTTGTTGGGACAAAATATCCAAAACCCAAAGTTAAGGAAGGAAAGATTTATTTAGCTCACAGTTTGTGGAGGTGTCAGTCTATACTCAGCTGACTCCAAGGTAGAGTGACACATGGCAGAGAGCACCAGCTCACAGCAGAAAAAAACAGCAAAGAGCAAAGGGGAGTAGCAGCAGCTGCGGTGTTTATCAAGCCTCTCTCTCTTCCTTCTACCTCGAAGGAGCTTCTACAAGGAAGTGGCGGCACATGCTGCAAAGACCCAAGCTCCTCCAAAGTGGTGTAGACATGATAAACAAGATCAAGCTCCTTTAAGGAAGTAGAACAATGAATGCTTCCTCAACCCCTTTCTGTACTGAGTCTATCTTGGGCAGGCCCTCTCCACCCTAGGGCAGCCCCTGCCACACCCCGGGGTGTGGAATGGCTGAGTAGATACAGCCAATGTGACACAAAGGATCCAGCATTGCACTTACCCAAAAGCTTTCCCAGTGCACCCTACTGGAGGGAAGGAAGAGAAAGAATAGGAAATAAAAATAAGTAAGTAAGTAAATAAATAACAACAACTGCAACAACAACAACAACAACAAAAAACCCTGTCAGTTTTCCTCCTCCTTTTTATTTATTTTATTTTATTTATTTGTTTATTTGTTTATTTATTTATTTTATTTAGAGAGATCAGGATTCGAACTCATGATCTTGCACTTGCCAGGCAAGCACTTGTACCATGGAGTTATCTCCCCAGTCCCGAAAACCTATAAATTTTCATGGATTTTATTGTCATTTTATAAAATTTGTTAGCAATAATAATTTAAAATCTTTATTAAGACCAAAACAATATAGTTTAACTTCCATCTAAAACAAACAAACAAACAAAAAAAAAACAACAAAAACAAAAACAAAAACTTATCTTGGAGCCAGCAGGATGGTTCAATGGTCTGAAGCACCTGCTTAGGAAAGCTTAACCAACTGCAGGGACTGTGGTTCAATCCCTGGCACCATATGTGGAACCAGCCCCACCCTCAGGGCAGGCTGAGCCTGCCAGCGATAAAACAAAACAAAACAAAAAAACCTTATCTTTTATTGTCCTGGTCAAATTTTGTCATTTGCTTCTGTGTGGCCCTTGACAAAGAACTTCCAGTATTCTTGTCTTTAAGAGTGAAAGAGTTATGTTGTCTACTTTAGAGAATAATGTTGAAATTTAAAAGTCTTGAGCACTTTGTTTGGAGTATAGTACAAAATAATCATGTGCATTATTTTGCCTTGTGTCATGATTTAAAAGATCTCACTACTCTTTTTCTTTCTACTTTTCATATTTTTCTGAGCAATTCAGTAATTGATGGTTAATGTTAACATTACTCAACGCTTTTATGTATATAATGTAACCTACATAGCAATCTATAGGTTAATAGTATCCTTACTACAGTTTTACAGATGGTGGTACTGAAATACAGAATGTTGCTGCAATCATTGACCACTAGGCTAAGGTAAAGCTAGGATTTGCATTCAGGAAGAATTATGTAGTCTTTCTCTGAGTTGTATGGCTTATTGCTTCTTATCTTGATATTATTAACATTAAGAAAATGTATATTTATTTATAGCATTTAAAGCTCAGTTATTTAATCACTTTTATAGTTTGTGACTAAATAAGAAAACATACATGTCTGAGCTTCATGGATCAGGTGATAATTATTAAGATAATGGATATCAGGGCTGGTGATGTAGCTCAGGGGCAAGAACACCTACATGCCAAGCACAAGGTCTTGAGTTTCATTCCTAGTACAAAAGGAAAAAGATAATGGACATCAGAAGGTTCTAACAAATGTCCTTGAAAATGGTGCTACGCACCTCATTTCCTAGAGGAAACAACAATGAATCTTCTCTTCCCAGACACACCCACTGCATTCAGGTTTATGAACCTCATGTCATTTCTTCTCCTTTCAGTCAGTCTCTTCCCAACACAGTCTGTGGCAATTCTTTTCCCCAGCTCTGCCTCTGATTCATTTGTCCTCATGGAAATTCACATGAAGGTTTATTTGAGGTCTCTATCCATAGTATAGAGCTTTATTTTTGCCATCTCTGTGGTTAGAAGTTTGTTTTCACTGAAAGAATTTACCTAAAACAAAGCTCCAAATGTTGGATAGAATGGAGATGGAGATACTGATGTCAACACATGACAAATTAAATAGCTAACAATGCAAGAATCCTTGTGATATAGATTTTAACATAATTATCAATACATTCCTTTCAGCTATTTTCCTATTTTAATTGCATACAGTTTATGTCTTTGTTTTATGTAGCTATTTCTATCAGGGGACAATGGAAGCAGCAAGAAGAAAATGAAAGAATTATGCAAAGGAATCGAAGCCTTGCCAAATACAGAATTTGTAGTTTCTACTTTGTGCATGATTTATGCCCAATTACATTTCTCAATGTATTATCCTGCAAGCTCCTTCATTGTATTGTCCTGGTTTGTCTTTCTCATGTTCATATTTGGATTGAGACAAATATGCCTGGTTTATTTTCATTCTTCTAGCCAATAACCTTTTTTTTAAATATATGGAATTTATCTATTTTAGATTAAGCACTCTTCATGATTTCTTTCATCATTATTTGGCACAATGTTGAAGAACTTCATCACCATTCTGATCAGACTCCCGCTAACATGTACAAAAGTTGAAA